>VCRD01004216.1:0-13830 GCA_006783055.1 Trinorchestia longiramus
TCATCATACCGCCATTTGTTTTTTGTCAATCGCAACTGTACGGGTCGCCCCCATGTACGACTTGCCCCCACACTACCCTACATGGATACAAATGAATGGAAGGGATGTAGTGCATACATTTTAAAGGTTTCACTCTTGTTTCTACTTATTTGGTGCAGTATCGTGGACTTTTGTATTTTATCAACCAGCTACCTAGTTTCCGTGGAAATTCCACGGTTTAGATTTGAATTATTTGAAATCATTATACAGACGAATGTATTAAAGATTTACAACGAACAATTGTTTTAAATGAATATTATTCATGAATAAATACAGAATTTCCATTCCGTATCTTATTTATCGATAACGTGGCCTTTATAGATAGTACTCGTGGAAATTCCACCGTTGTAGTCATAAAATTAGGAATCTATAAAATAAAATATATTTCAGTTTTACCCGTGGTACTATCAGAACCTGATTACTTATTATGAACATATACAGAATTCTATTTTGTGTCATTTACCTCTTCTACCCTAATATTATTCACTAAAATTCGAAATTCCTCGGAACTTAAACTCCGTCTATGTGCAAATATTTGTTTCGTAGATCACGAAAAACAAGTTTTTGCACAATTGTCATTTTTTTGCTAGTGAATTCAAAACTCGTGTTGGTAAAAAGTAGGCTGAGGTAAATTGAAAAATGTGGCGTTCCTCAACGTTTTAAACAGAAATCTCTGATCTAATGTTTCCTAATGCACTTAGATGTAACTAATGATTTTCCATGTAATTCTTGGAAAAACGTAATGCTATACCTTTATGACGTTTTTTCACTAAAATTTGAAATTGTTTTAAATGCGATGAAATCCGTCTATCTCCATCGCTCTCTCTCTCTTTGTGTGTCAGTTTTATTTTTTCTATTACTGGTGAAAGATTATTTAAATGAAATCAGAACGGCGTTACATGTACAAAAGGCATTATATTGTGAACACCAAAGGCGCCGGATTACAAAATACGCCATTCTTTCCCGCTATTAGGTTTTTTCTCCTACATGGCCATTTTATCGGTAGCTAAGAGACAGAACGGAAGTTTTGTATATATTCATGAAAAATATTCAAGTTCTGATTGTACCACGGATATAACTGAAAAATATAATTTTCTTGATAGATCCTTAATTTTATCGTTTATAAACCGTGGAACTTCCACGGGTTTTACAGGGTGTCCCAAAAAAACTATACCCAATTTTCAAGTGCTGTAATTCAGAAACTATTAAACTTACAAAAAATTGGAAAGTCACATTTTGTTCTCTTATGCTATGGTATCATTGATGCGGCTTCAACTCGTAAGTTGAATTACGTATGAATACGAAAGCATAATCTTAAACTATTCAAGATTTTTACCGATCGAAGAGCGTCTCTATTATGCAACTCACAAAAGAACAAAGAACATTAATCGTTGAGAAGTATTTTCAAGCGAAAAGGTTCCAACAGGTCATTCAATCATTTCAAGAGCATTTTCCTGAAAGACAGTCTCCAACAAAGATGACTATTTGGAGAACGAACGGGAAAATGACGAACGAAGAAAATGTTCCAATTGTTCAAGGAGCACTTACAGAAAATCCGCAAATCTCTGCAAGAAAAAGTGGATTAGATGTTACTAAATCTTCGTTCAACAGAATTATAATTTTGGATTTGAAGTGGCATCCTTACAAGATGCATGTGCGGAACAAACTCCTCGATAACGATCTTCCTCGGCGGCTGAATTTTGCTCAATGGTTTTTGCTGCAAAGAAATGTTCGGTTTGTGGACGACATTGTGGTTGGCGATGAGGCCACTTTTCATTTGAATGGCAAAGTAAATAATCACAACGTTCGCACATATGCACCGAAGAACTAACCTAATTTCAACTTTCACGTAGGAATTTCGAGAGAGAAAGTGTCGGTGTGAATGGGACTTTGTGGCAATGGACATGTCATCATTCCTTATTTTTGCAACAATAACTTAAATGGAGTTGAATACCTTGATCTAAATAATAAATAACAGGATCGTTCCAAGACTTCGATAAACATATGGAAACAGAATCAATCGAACCTGGTGGATTCAGGACGGTGCTCCTGCGCATAGAACTGTTGCTGTACGGGAAAAACTAAATGAGCTATTCGGCAATCGCATTATCGCTTTGAATCATCGTATTGAGTGACCCCCCAAATCGCCTGATTTGACGCCGTGTGATTTCTTCTTTTGGGGACATCTAAAGAGTAAGGTTTATAGCTCTCTACTGCGCGATACCGACGAACTCAAGCAAAGAATTGAAAATGAGACCAATTTGCTGCAAGGAGATGATGCTCTTGTTAGACGAGTGATGGCGGGAATGAGGAGGCAAATGCAACTGTGTATCGAGAGAAACGGAGGACACACCGAAGGAAACGAACAATAGGAGGAACATTTCGATTGTTTTTTATTTTAGTCTCATTTTCCATTTAATAAACTGTTGAAAGTTATTAACAACATAGTTAAAAACATAAAATTCGAAGTTTAATAAAAGTGTGCAAACAGGTTTTCAGTATCGGTCACTAAAAATACTGCTTAAAGAAAACGGTTTGATTAATTCTTCTGAAATTTTGTACAGAGATGGAACAAATGTCTAGAAACAAAATGTGACTTTCCAATTTTTTTGTAAGTTTAATAGTTTCTGAATTACAGCCCTTGAAAATTGGGTATCGTTTTTTTGGGACACCCTGTATAGGCAAAGTTACTGTAAGATAAGATACGGAATGGAAATTGCGTGTACGNAGGAGATGATGCTCTTGTTAGACGAGTGATGGCGGGAATGAGGAGGCAAATGCAACTGTGTATCGAGAGAAACGGTGGACACACCGAAGGAAACGAACAATAGGAGGAACATTTCGATTGTTTTTTATTTTAGTCTCATTTTCCATTTAATAAACTGTTGAAAGTTATTAACAACATAGTTAAAAACATAAAATTCGAAGTTTAATAAGTGTGCTAACAGGTTTTCAGTATCGGTCACTAAAAATACTGCTTAAAGAAAACGGTTTGATTAATTCTTCTGAAATTTTGTACAGAGATGGAACAAATGTCTAGAAACAAAATGTGACTTTCCAATTTTTTGTAAGTTTAATAGTTTCTGAATTACAGCCCCTGAAAATTGGGTATCGTTTTTTTGGGACACCCTGTATAGGCAAAGTTACTGTAAGATAAGATACGGAATGGAAATTGCGTGTACGTTCATGAAAAATATTAATTTGAAACGCAATAATTCGTCGTAAATTTTAATACATTCGTCTTAATAATTTCAGATTAGTGAATACTAACCCACGGAATTACCACCGGAACTAAGTTAATGATAATCCGGGAATTTTAGTATCCACTAAACCAGTGGTTCCCAACCTTTTTCAGCTTGTTACCCAATTTAGCATGCCACATTAAGCATGTTACCCGTTTCACAAAATTTTGTCAACATTTTGCAAGTGTTTTGTCAACACTTGCTTTCTTGATTTTCAGAATTCTTAACATATTTCTGTCACCCCTCCATTATCCCCGAAAAATTGCTAAATTACCCCAGGGGGTAATTTACCCCCAGGTTGGCAACCAATGCACTAAACAATGCTTTTAATACATGCATACGCGTTTTAATTTCAGTTCAACAACTTTTTGTCAGTAATAGGTAGGAAGTAATGGGACGGACACACAAAGAGAGATGAAGATACTGTTTACTACACAGTATGGACCACAAAAAAGTAAACCCAACTTTAAATGTTAATTACTTCACAGTGAATGAAGATATTTTAGGTCTGTTATTTGCATTAAGTGCAGAGAAATGTTCTCCATAAAAATGTCAAGTCACACCATATTGGTTCCACTTCTATCTCTCACCAATGAGATAATAATAGCTGTAAAAATGTGAGTAAAAAATTAAAATGTGATTGTAATATTCTAAAGAAGTTGTAGATTAAAATTATTGTAAAACGCGTTATAACGATTCACTTAATAAAGCATAACAGAAATGGATTAATAGATATACAACCAAAATGTATATTTTTATTGCAAATGGCGGCCAGCTGCGTTGGAACATTTTTCACATCTTACTTTCATTGATTTCATAGCACGTTTAATTACATCAGGATTGTCTTTCAAAATGTCTATTTCACTTCTAATTCGATTCTGCAATTCCTCCAAATCTTGGGGCGGTGAAAACTACACTGTATTTTTCAAATAGCCTCACGGAAAAAATCACAACGTGCGAGATCGGGGCTCCTGGGTGGCCATTCAGTGTCATGGCCAAGCGCTATTATTTTCCTTCCAAACATGTCTTGCAAATAATTCTTAACGATTAGTGTTCTGTGTGCGGGAGCACCATCTTCCATCCACCAAATACGATTAAAGTTTCTTCTGTAAGCAATCTGAAGTGGAATAATTTCTGTGTTTAATATTTGCAAATACTTGTCACCATTTAGCGTTGTAGCATAAACAATTGTCCAATTACCGATCCGGTGCCGCACAAACCCAACCAAAGAGACCTTTTCTTTTCTCATGCTGATTTTATGAGTATTTTCTTCAGGAAGATGGTTTTTCGGCTTATAGTGCCTACAGATCTGCTTATTTACTGCTTCATTCATATGAAATGGGCATTTATGTCCGACCACTAACCATTTAGTAAAAATTTCTGGACGTTCAGCGAACCAGTGAGCAAATCTTAAGCGACGAGGATAATCTCCTTTGAGAAGTTGTTGCTTAACTTTAGCTCTGTAAGGATAATATTGCAAATCATTACGAACAATTCTTTGAAAGGAAGATGATGAAAATTCTGTGCCATTTCTTCTTTTAGATGCCTTAGGATTTTCAGTTATTACTTGTCGAACACGTTCAATGTTTTCGTTAGTTCTTACAGTTTTCAATCGTCCTGAATTTCCTTTGTTTAAATTTGAAATAGTACCATGTGTTCTAAATTTATTAACAGTCTTCCAGACAGTCTTCATGGTTGGAGAGCTTCGTTCGGTAAATCTCTGTTCGAATTCATTTTGAACTTCCTTTAAACAATTTCTTTTTGTGTAGACGTTGTTGATGAAAATGCGTTGTTCATTCGTGAGTTGCATAACGAAGGGCTTCGCCATTTGGAAATTTAGCTTTAAGTGTTAATTTTCAGAAGATTTGAACTTTATTTATACTCTAACCTAAAGCTTTGTATCCACGATACGTATCTCTGTGTGTAATGCAGCAAATGAAACAAGTATTTTTATCGAAAGTTACTAATGTTTAAAAGTTGGCTATCAATCCTAATCTTAATATACTTCATGCGCAATTCACATTTTTATAGCTATTATTTATCTCATTGGTGAGAGATAGAAGTGGAACCAATTTGATGTAACTTGACATTTTTATGGAGAACATTTCTTTACACTTAATGCAAATAACAGACCTAAAATACATATCTTCATTCACTGTGAAGTAATTAACATTTGAATTTGGGTTTACTTTTTTGTGGTCCATACTGTATGAGTACATATTCGCTCTCTTTATTGTCGTTGTCTTTTCAGCTGGTGTCCAAGGTTTTGAATTATTTTTTTAACCGTACATATTTGTATGACGCTGTTTACATGTGACATTTCGACATAAAATTTGGAAATGAGCAATGTTTTACTTGATGCAAGTTTAACAAGGACCCATCATTAACGTGAAACAGTTGTTCTGGCGAAAATTCATCGAGTCTCATTAAGTAGATCATGAGCGGTAAATACGGAAAATATTGTGTGATTGAAGCTTTATGTTGGGTACATATCAAGAACAGCAACACAAGAATGAATAGAACAAGAGTATCTTCGAGGTTAGTAGAGAACTAAAAGGCGATATCCATTCACTTCGTTTTGTCGTTCGAATGAGAACATTTTTCAAACCAAAAACAATCATAGGAGAAACAAGAATAGGACTAAAAATAATGAAGTTTATAAATCATAGTATTACCAATCAAGCGTATCTGTGATACAGAAGACAAGGTTAAATCAACATTCAACATCTGTGACTGCAATTCTATACAATGACAGAGCAACCAACTAACTTAATTTTAACAGGAGTTTGTAGACTGCCACCACTAGCTTTGGAGTGGGTCGTTTAAAAACATCCTTCTGTTCCAATCAGCTAAGAAACTCCGGTAAGCAGAGAACGAGCGTTTAACACACCACTGAGTGGCTTCAGGCCTGGCGTGTTCGCTTTCTTTTCATTGCTGTGCAGCTAACTAATTCATCTCACGCCGTCAATGCTAAATTTGCACCAGACGTTGTGAAGGGTCGAATATGTAAAACATTTCAAAAAGTGCAAAAGCTTAAAATATTCTCGTGGCGCAATCATTACGTCATGTAAATCAGTCTTCGTAGACGTTTGTAGATTACGAGCGTTGCTTTAGTAAGCATATTAGTACACAAAAAACAGCGAGAGAAACTGAACTGAGATATTAAAAGAAACATAAAAATAGAAGGGATAGACGTAGAAATTACCACACTAACATCCTTAAGAGATCTATAACATCCGTTGTACATTTTAATACACGAAGTTAAGACTGGAGGACGTCGGTTATAAAAAATTGCAGTGAAAACAAAGTTCATTGGAAGTTTGCTGTACATGAATGTAGTGCCTAACACCATCACAGTCAAGCAATTAGATTACGCAACTAAAGTAGCATGTGACCAGGATGAGAATCTTGCAGAGAAAATAAAAAATATAACATTCATGAAACCCAACGCTAAAATTTAGGATATAAACGTAGTAATTTCTGCTCCAAACTGCTATAGACAATGCAGGGCACTTGTTAAGCGTTGTTTGATAAAAGAAATACAGATCATGTTATTAATCTTATCTCCAGCAAATTCAAGCGAGTAAGTGGTTAGGTAGAACTATTAGAAACAATCGGGCAACCTAGAATTGGAAACGAAACAAATTTACAATAAGATATACTCGTACATACATACATATATCGAAATAACATGCAAGAGACGCCGCATCATGTAATAAATATCATTACACTGCAATGCTTAATCTTAATTAGTCCTTTAACATTCAAATGAACCATAAAGCCTCCTTTGAAAAGGTGTGCAAAACCAAAGGTGATGATCAACCCAGCACTGCACTCAGCACTTACAGAACTTGAGAACGTGTTATGATCATGTTCAGATGTTGCCGGTAGTATGATCAGCCAATGAACAGCGTGTGTTGCATTTCTCTCTTCGGGAAAAATGTTGCCTTAATAATTTATTTCGAGTATCAAGAATGCACAACACAATAGACACGATGTCGGCTAGTTGAAAATAATTCCTCCAAGGAATTTGGTCTGAACAAAATTAAAATAACGACTGGCAGGGTTCGTGGCTGGCAAGGCATGTCTGTTGCCACATCGTAATGCCCAATAACAGCTCAATGTGCAGTATGTATCTTAGATACCGCGACAACCATTCGATGTTTCACGAGACACAGGCAGCGCCACACTAGAATTGCTGCGCTTTTCCGTGCTACAGCAGAGCATTCTACAAAGTGAAGAGTGAAGAAACTAGCTTGATCTAACAGTAACAGCGATCTGAATATGTGTTTTAAGGAGCATGAACGCTTTGATATTAGTTTCATACAACGTGAAAACATTTTCCACTGTCAAATGCAAGAAAATTATCCACTGTAACAATACAACACGAACATTTGTTCGAATGTATCATACATAAAATAATAGTTAATTATAATCGCTTCAGTATAGAAAGAACAAAGAAAACTTCAAGCTACAGATCAACAAAAATATTGAACGCCACTCGAGTATTTGCAAATGTGGAATCAACAAAACAATCAAGAGTTCACACCACATTCCAAGAACAAAATATGATTTACAGCAAAATCCAGAACATGAAACTGATTTCTAAAATATATTTGTTGTAAAAAATGCATAGCACTCTTATCTTATTTTTAAATATGAATCATTAGAGTACATGTATTAATTTGTGGCACTGAAAATCCTCACACTCATCTCAGGAACATCCACTCACCTACCATGTATGTTCCTCGCAAGAACGTCCGCCCCATGAGCATGACGTATAAATTCTCCCACTATGCTAGTCTCTGTACCGTCACTGTAGAAGTACAGCAATGTTGGTCTCTGTAGCGAGTGTTGGGGTACAGCAATGTTGGTCTCTGTAGTCAGTGTTGGGGTACAGCAATGTTGGTCTCTGTAGCGAGTGTTGGGGTACAGCAATGTTGGTCTCTGTAGTTAGCGTTGGGGTACAGCAATGTTGGTCTCTGTAGCGAGTGTTGGGGTACAGCAATGTTGGTCTGTATTCAGTGATATGCCATAGATGGTAGTTAGGCGCGCAGCTAGGATACAAACTCATGCGGGCAAATACTTGTATCCTCACTTCTGAGCAAGACGCCAGTGCTGTCCAACTCATTTCGTTTGGTGTTAGTCTCCATTAGCAGCAAAGTTAGGCGGGTGCGCTGCAGCTAACTTACGGTCCCCAGTACAAGGAGGACACAGGGGCGTGGAGTGCAAGAACATCCAAACACACCCAGTATATCCTACATGACAGTTTTGCTCGTACAGTTCAAAAAATTCTACCTGAAAATGCAGTTAAGCCTGTTACAGGTCGGCCAGGTATGATAAAATACAGGCTATTACATTGGCAGCGAATGGGATGGTGAATCTGGAAAACTCTAATAAAGACAACAATAGAATGATTATTGACAGCAAGGAGTGGAGTAAATCACACCTTTTTACTCGTACAGCTCCAGTAACCGAGAACTTTTGTGCGCATGCTAGCTGCTTTTCAAGCAGAAAATCGACAGATGAGGACCTTAAATATATTATTGCAGTATTAGTGGAAACTTCCAAAATATTACAGTACACGCTATGCCATGGGAACTCGAGATGCATCCACATTTACGCACGCGTTAAGGCTGCTATCACAGATATGGAATGGTATCTTAATATCAATTCATTCATGATCAGAATTTCTATTTTGTTTTGGAATGCACTCAACAACAACACGTATAAACGATACATAAGGCATAGTAACTTACGAACAAACCATCAGTAAATAGTAAATATAGCTTTCATACAGAAATAACAAACAGACTTTACAATTTTCATGATTCTCAGAGGAACAAGTCTTACATTAATTCGAAGGAAATAATTTTTTGGATGAAATCGTTGTCCTATAAGAAACAACATGGTTTTGCAGTTGAGCCTACCAGCTCGTATCATCAATGGGGGTGATAGAAAGAACACCTGTGAAGCGCACGAGTTTGGACATGAATGATTTGAGCGAATAAATTTGAAAAATAATTGATCATTCATAGTTTGGACACATCACACTTAATTCACATAACCGAAACATTTCAAATGCTTAATTAAGCGTAGAGTATGTAATTCCTACGGAAGTAGCAGTTTACTTTTTTCTTCTTTAGCAAACAAACCGTAAAAAAACCCTGCAGCTATGTCTTGTGGAAGTGGTCAGTAGTGACGTCACTGTTTCAAATCCCATTCTTTCCTCTTTAATACTCAAGATTCTCTGCGACACACTTTTATTATAACTCATTATAGTTCTTCGTCAATTTTTAACCCTATTTTCGTGACCCAAACACTGCATGTCAGTTATACTCGGTCCACTGATATTCTGCGCCAGTTAAACTTGACACATGAGCATTTATAATTCAGTTAGACACTACATATATACACTAAACTTTTCTGTCATTTTCCCAGTCCAATCACTGTTCCATTTGAGGCAAATACTCAGAATGAAAAACAAATATTGGAATTCCATTACTAGCGAGGTGAACTCAACTAACAAACATTCTGTTACGCAAGAGTTCATACGTATCATCAGATCCAAGCCTGGTGCATGACTAGGATGTGCGGGGAACATTCGCTCTCATGAGTTATAAATTACTCAGCAGCTCAGACAAATATCTTTATATGGAAGACAATGATTCACTGAGACTGAACTTTATACACTCGTACCTCGATTCAACGGACGAAACGTTGGGAAATCTACCACCGTAGATTTTGTCCATTGGTTTCAAAATTCGTTAAAATGATTTTCGTTTAATTGAGGTATGAGTGTATTGGGCTTCCAGAAGAATATACATATGTAAATTGTGCAAGAGATGGTTGCGCCCCAAACTAGAATCTAAAAAAAACTTGTGCCGGTGTATAGTTTTGGCAAGAAAAACTCCCCTGCTAGGTAAGAAAACCAACAAAAGTTCTACAACGAAGAATAACGCTCTATTGCTAACGGTAACTGCTGATTGTTAGGTTGACAAGGTATTATAACCGATTCATTGAACTAATCAATTATCCAACACAACTATCCCTAAAACGCACACCAATTGAACTAGTCAATTATCCCTACAACTCTTCAGAAATAGATGAATTGAATGAACCCATTCAAACTACGCTTGACAAAAAATAAGTTAAAAAACCAACGAAATTAAAATAAAACTTTCAGTAAAACTATATGTAAACCAGCAAAAACAGAATCAGAAAATAAGATTAGAGAAGAAAAAATGTAAAGTAAGCACAAATAAAATTTAACAACAACGAATTGCGCTTCTTCCACTGCTCAAGTCAAGTAAGCAATCCACACGCAGAACAAAAGTACATGCAAAAGTATATGAAAAATCAGTGGAAATTAAAAAGAATGCAGCATTCCAGGACCACTCACTTCCAAAACTTGTTTATTTCTAAGACGAAACAATTCGGGAACAATGGAAATAAAATGAGACAAAGGAGTAAAACAGAATAGAACTAGGAAAATATTAACGTCACCTTACACTACAACAAACCCAGTATTAAGGTCTAAAAGTATGAAACTAGAAAGAAAGGCTTGTTTCTCAAGCAACTAGAAAGCTCGCGCAGTTCCCATAACTACTGCAGCAACATTTTAATTTCTTCGTTGTCAACAACTGAGCGTGAGTATTGTGCGTGGTGAGGCAATAGCATTGCGGAAAGTAGAATGAACCACGATACAACAATAAGGAAATAATTTCCCATATATTGCAAGGCGATATTTGAGTACCCAGATATTATAGCAATATTTGAGTATCCAGAAATTATTGCAATATTTGAGTTTCCAAAAATTATTGCAATAATTGAGGATCCCAAAATTATTGTATAAACTATTCATATAAATATAGGAACGAGTACAGTAAACCAATAAATGCACAATTAAAAATTTAATAATGAATTATATTAAATAAAATCAGGTTTCCTGCATAGGTATTATAATCTAGTTTTTAATACACCACACTAAACATTTAGGCCATTTATTTATTGCATTTTTAACTTCACAATATAGTTCAGTATCAACACGCATGAACGAACAACTTTTACTTTCTAATTCACAAGGGCTGTGTTACCTAATTTGTCAAGAAAATATTTGTGACTTCTATGAAGTATATCAGGTAAATATTTGTGACACAGTAAGTTGTGTCACACAGTGAGTTGTGTCAGCTAATGTATCACACACTGAGTAGTATCACCTATGTTGCTGAGAGAACTATCTTCGCATTAATAATTTACGAGTACATCTCTTATTGACATGGTTTTTAAGTAGCCATCCCTGATATTTGCATTCTACAGCATTCCTAGGAGGTACTTTTGGACATTCGTTCATAGTTTCTAGAAGCATCAATTCGAGTAATCAACTTCAGGTTCAGGTTCAATAGCACTATAATACTATGATTCTAAGAAGAAGTAATTACAACTCTGCCTGAGCAAGAGACGTCAAGGGACTCAAGCCCATCTCATGACGTCTCAGAGTATTGTGCCACAGCCCTAGAGCGGTCATTGCGTAAATGTTCTGGATGATTAGTGAACAGGTTTTGCTAAAGTTCAGCATACTCAAGTTATTCATTACATTTGACATGAACCTGGTTCATTTCATGGTTTGAAGGAAGACATCACCGACATTGACGGTACCGATACTAAAATGATCGACACCAGTAATATAAGAAAGAAACACTACGGAATTAAAACATAAATCCTTTGAGAGGTATAGGTATCAACAGTTAAAACTAGGCGATACTAATCAAATAAGTTAACCCTCTTCAAGACACTCATTTGTCATCAACACCAAAGCCTGATTTCCTTGTTAAGGAGAAACCTTACACTTCCATCGGTTCAGGCCCGCTCTAAAACTCCGTGAAATCAACATCTTGTTAGAAACATACTAGTATATCTGTCAAAAACAAGCTCTAGATCTCAGACCAAGAAGATTCGGACACCGACTTAGCTGTGGCGGCACCGGCATCTTTGAGCATCTTCGCGAAGGGCTTGTCTTTCTGCGCAGCAAGGTTAGCGGGGGCGTCGAACTGCACAATAGAACCCGCATCCATGACCATGATTCTGTCACACCACAGAATGGTGTTGACGCGGTGCGCGATGCTGATAAGAGTGCAGTGAGCGAAGGCAGTCTGCAGCGCGTGCTGGATCAGCGAGTCACTCTCAGTATCGATGTTGGCAGTCGCTTCGTCCAGCAGCAAGATCTGCTTGAGACACGAACTTAAGGCACACACCACATTATTCTGAACAATGCTGCATGACAATCATATACACAAAATTTTATGCTCGCTCGACCAAAATTTATTATTTTGAGAATGTCCATTACCCCATCACGCTACCAATTAATTCACAGGCGTGTTCTACACAACACGTAGAGGTATGCTAACTCGGCATGTAGATACCGGATTTACCCAGTACGTAGAGATATGGTCTACCCAGTACACAAAGGCGTGATCTACCCAGCACATAGAGGTATGGTCTACCCAGCACACAGAATTTGTGTATGACGCAGTGCCGTCAGCTGCCACCTCACCTTGCTGTCCCTGAGTAGAGCACGGGCCATGCAGATAAGTTGCCGCTCCCCCACGGAGAAGTTGTCCCCGTTCTCAGCCACAGGGGCACCCAGCCCGCCCCCCAGCTTGGTGACGCGATCATTCAGCTGAACACGCTCCAGGGCCGACCACACAGCAGCATCATGGTGTTCCTGGAAGGGGTCTAGGTTGTACCTGCAAGCACAACAACAAGTCAGGCATTGCCAGGGTTTAGGTGCTAGTAAAATTAACAGGAGAGAAATTTGACCACATGCAACATCGCCATTAAAAAGAGACCCAATTAATCTTATAAGTCCTTCTTTGTGGAAGTGAATAGGACCAAGACGGCAAATATCTGCAACATTAGTTGTACTCATAGTAAGTACATTCGCAAGCAAGGTGAGCACCTTGACATCCACAAGAATGGTAGCTTGACATTCATATACCACTGGACAATGTTAAGTACCTGGATTTCCATCGGTACCTGAGCGTTTCCAAGTACCTAAAGACTCCCAAGTACCTAAAGACTCCCAAGTACCTGAGTATTCCAAAGTACCTGAGCATTCCAAAGTACCTGGGAACTCCAAAGTACCTGAGTATTCCAAAGTACCTGAGTATTCCAAAGTACCTGGATATTCCAAAGTACCTGAGTATTCCAAAGTACCTGAGTATTCCAAAGTACCTGGGTATTCCAAAGTACCGGGATATTACCAAGTAACTGGATATTCCCAAGCACCTGGACATCTCAAAGTGCCTGGATATTCAACGTATCTGGATATTACAAAGTACTAAGACATCTACAGGTAGCTAAATACTGCACAACTGAATATAACCTGTGGGCCTTCATGTGCCATGGAGAGGTCAGGAGCATGTTCCACCTGATAGTGGAGAGGTCAGGGGCATGTCCCAACTAAAAGTGGAGAGGTTTGGGGCATGTGCCACCTGATAGTGGAGAGGTCAGGGGCATGTGCCACCTGATAATGGAGAGGTCAGGGGCA
>VCRD01004216.1:14174-46112 GCA_006783055.1 Trinorchestia longiramus
ACCTGATAATGGAGAGGTCAGGGGCATGTACCACCTGATAGAAGAGAGGTCAGGGGCATGTACCACCTGATAGAAGAGAGGTCAGGGGCATGTGCCACCTGATAATGGAGAGGTCAGGGGCATGTACCACCTGATAGTGGAGAGGTTAGGGCTATGTCTCAACCAATAGTAGAGAGGTCAGAGGTATGTCCCACCTGAGGGTGCCGCTGAAGAGCACAGGGTCCTGCGGGATGACGGAGAGCTTGGAGCGCAGGTGACGCAGCGAGACCTTGGCGATGTTCGTGCCATCGATGCGTATTGCACCGCCACTCAGCTCCACCAGCCGGAACAGACACACGCCCAGCGACGACTTGCCAGAGCCAGTCCGCCCCACTACGCCTAGTAAGCACAATGTCACTTTAGTATGCGTTCGTCTAAATTCTAATTATTGAACATTTTTTCCTAATTTGGATTACACTACGAAAAAATTAGTCTGATAAAAAAGGAACATCAAGTCACACAAAATTTTGAATACTTTAGCAAATTTAAAAAAAAAAATTGTTATGAAATGTACGACATGGAAAATCAACTGAAAAATTTGATGCTTGTTCTCTTTAGCACTTATAGGAGGATAAAACTTCAGACATCATAAAAACGTAGAGAAAAAAAGACAGGAACACACACCTAGGATACGAACAATACGCAGCCCTTGGCAATACGAACAATAAGCGCCAGTTATCGAGAGGAAAAACAGTTATTTATAATGCTGTTTAGCCTCACAACGGTCTTCTATAATTAGAGCTGATGATTCTACGGTGGGTCAACTTAAACAGCATTGTGACGCACGAACGTCTACAGGAGTTAACAATAACAGTACATACTATGGAAATTTTTAGCAATCTGTGGATTCGAAACCTGATACGATGCAACAAAGCTGGTAAACATAATTGAAAACTGCACCCACACCGATTCTAGAAATTTAGCACTCACCAATTTTCTCATTCTCATGCACATCAAAGGAGAGATCACTGAAGACAAGCGGCGTGTTATGCCGGTATCGCATGGATACGTTCCTGAAGCAGATGCGGCCGTGAGTGGGCCAATTAGAAGGCGGCACAACCTCTGAAGGACGTTCTTCGCTCTCCAAGGTCTCTATGTACGACTGAATCCGCTCAACAGACGTGAATCGTGCCTCAGTTTCCGTGCTCAGCCTCACTGTGTACTGGAAGATGCCGCTGAGCTGTGAGGCGTATGCCAGCGCAAGTCCTGCAAACGCTGCCTCCACCTGACCTCTAAGAAGAACTGTAAGAAGAGCAGTACAAGCCGTCACCGACAGCGCAAGCATATCCAGTCGGATGGCCAACCAACGCATACCGCAGTTGAAAAGGTAAAAGGCTGTCGAGCTTTCGTCAAACAGAAAGAAGAACTTGTCGGAGAAGAGTTTCTGTTTGGTAAAGGCGTGTATGGTGGGAAGGCCAGAAAGAGTAGTGCTCACATGGCTGTATAGAGGAGACCTAGAGTGGTTCTCCAAACGCTTGAAATCCCGGATACCAATTCTGAAAATGTTTCTGATCACCATAAAGATGACAGCCAGCAACAGCAAAATAGGCAGAAACTGCCAAAAAACGAGACAGACTAATAGCAAAGAACAGCTGATTAGCCACATGTTCTGCATGAACATTTCAAGACTCATTGGCAGGCGCACATCAACCTCGTCCACGTCTCTTGAGAAGATATTGAGGATGCGGCCGATGGGAGTCGTGTCAAAGAAGGACAGGGGACTCTTGACGACGGCCCCCAAGACACTGTCGTGAAGACGCGTTGACGCGTGGATGCTCGTCTTCATGAAGATTACTCCCCTCAATAGGGATGTACTTAAGATGAACACAACCGTGCTGCCATACACGCTTAAATAGAAGTTCAGGTGCGGGTTATCCGCAATATTGTCACTTCTGCTGACATTGTAATTGATGTCAGCGTCACTGGAATCTGTACTACTCAGGTTTCCATAAGAAACGTTGCTGATATCGTCGAATCTGCTACCGTTGATGTCAGGAATAATATCACTGTTGTTATAATTTATACTACTGCTGTTACTATAGACAGCAGGGATGCCGCTGCCGGCGCTCAACCAGTGGGACAACCACCATGAACTGAAGGCAGTCGTTCCAACGTTGACGCCAAAACTTGCCACGACGGCGGCAGTGATGCAGAGGCCCCCAGCGGCGTTGATGTATGCAAAATACGTGGAGCGCGGAACGGTACCGCTTTGTAGACGTTCTTCCGTGATGATCATTCCTTTTTGAGGGTCGCTGGGATCCTTATTTGTCTCTGCAGCGGTGGAACTGGCACGACGATTCTCTGAAGAGGATGATAGCCGAGAGGGAGGAGGACTGTAACGAGGGGCAGTAGTTGGGTCATCACCTCCTTTCACAGCAGGCCCTCCAATGGCAACGTTTCCACCATAAGCTGCACTGCCCGTCGACGCACAGGACACTGTACGTTTGCGGCGTCGCCAGCTCTCCAAGCTTGTGTCTGTATTCGACCCCAGAAGGGTTGGTTTTGCACTGCTGACGTTGTGTACACTGTTGTTAGTGCTCATGTTGATATTATTAGAAGATTCAAACTTGTTAGAAGCATTCGATGAAGCGGTGTTGGTGGCGTTCTGATGGCTGGCGTAGAGCGCAGCGTACTCACCCCCACTCTGGAGAAGACCTTCGTGGGTCCCCTGCTCTACCACCCGCCCCTTCTGCAGCAGCACCACCCTGTCGCACTCGGGCAGGTACTGCAGCTGATGGGTCACAAGCACCACGGTGGCGTGTCGCAGTCCCGTCTTGATGGCCCACTTGAAGATGTGCCAGCCCACTTCACCTGACCAAAAGGGTTAGCAGCACATTATATCAGCTATTGCACGGCGGGATGACGCCTTACATTTCACTGTTACGGTATTGGATATTATGGTCAGGCACATTTGCTGGAATTTTCTTCAATTTTAATAAAAAGAGGAGAGCAAAACACACTGATAAAAACTTCATTATAATGCGAACGTTTCGGGCTAACACCCATCATCAGCTTTTCTTAAAAGAAAATCTAACATACACCACTGAAACAAAAAAGAAAAAGATGTAAGAACATAAATTTAGAAGAATAGCCAAAAGAGATAACAAAAAACACAACTAAGAACCTATAATTGTAAGGGGTTATGAGCTTAACTGGTTGTTAAGTGATGGCTTGCATTTAAAAATGAAAAGAGACTCTAAAATTCTAAGATCTAAAACACTTGAAGCTGCACGTACTACTTTGAAATGACTAGAATGGGGTATCGTATTGCAAGTTTCTGCATAATCGCGAACAGCAGAATGAGACGGACTGGTCAGACGAGCACCAGTGCGGTAACTAACTCGAAAATGCTCTGCCATTCTAGCTCCGAGAGTACGTGTTTATGGTATCAATTACCGTCGACGGCGCTGAGGGGATCATCCAGGAGGTAGACGCTCCTCTTCGAGTAGAGCGCCCTGGCGAGGGACAGCCGCTGCTTTTGTCCCCCAGACAAGTTGATCCCCCGCTCCCCCACCTCCGTCAGGTCCCCAGCAGGCAACGCGTCCAGGTCCTGGGTGAGGCTGCACGCATACACCACGCGGTAGTACCTGGAAAATGGACGTCATTGGTGGGCGAGTCAGAGCTAATAGAGTTAAAAAATGTAAAGAGTCCATCTCCGGTACCTCACTACAGTTATTTGCAATGAGCACGAGTGGTTGAAGGAGGCAAGGCTAATTGCAGGAGGTGCAACTAGTTCCTGCAATAACTGTGGACTTGGAGGCAATGAATCTACAAAACTTTTGGCATTTGGGTTTGTCAAAATTTTGAAGGCATCGTTGAAATACTCATTCTGAACTAAATACATTCATTTGGAATGGACGTAAGTTTGAAGCCTTCAGATGTTATAATTTGAAATCTACGTAGATCAATAATAATTTTTAAACGGGGCGGTGTCATTGGTCCAACATAGAGTTCCTGACTTAATTATGATCTCGGTACCATCTCTTCGAACAGAAATTGCATTAATTAATGTTGAGAATTAAACTAGAGAACAATAGTTGGTCTTGGCAAAAAGCACTGAATTGAAACATATATCAATTCACAGGTGTCAGCAAACATTTTCTGGTAAATACAAAGCGCGCAATTAGCTTGAAGATTCATCATACCTATCCGATACTGCACTTCAGATGTCCTTAAAAAAAACCTGGAAAGCAGGTCCGTACCTTGAAATTTCAGCTGCTTTTGATATTAAAATTATCCACAAAGTCGCCTATTTAAACACAAATCCCGGGATAAATATAATATCTACCATCGAGACGATTGATGGGTGTAGTGCTGATGTTGATCTCTTGTAGTAGAAAACTGATTAGTGTGAGTGTAATGATTCTCGAAGAGCAAATCTACAGTGTGCCGTCGTACGCTTTATTAAAATACTGAAATATTTCATTAGTATCCCTCCTCCTCACCTGAGGGGATCGAAGGCCTCCCCGAGGAGGATGTTCTCTCTGACGGTCGTGTTGAGGATCCAGGCTTGCTGCCCCACGTACGCAATGTCTCCCTCCACTCCCACCATGCTCCCCTCTGCAGAATTGGACCATTTCTCCCCTTGGGGAAAATTGTTCTTTTCCGGTAGGCCATCGGCCAGATTTTTCATGTTAGGAAGACCATCAGTTTTCGCGGAAGAAATGATTGGCTGAGAAGAAATTTCTTCAGTTTGGGTAAACGAGTTCTCATCCTTCCCAGTGTACTCTATGAGTTTCATCCTGCCGAGGATGGCGTGAAGGAGGGATGACTTTCCCGCCCCCACACCTCCGCATACACCCAGCAACTCCCCCTGGGGGAGAAAGAGAGGATTAGTCACCTGATCAGAAGTTCTACATATCCCAGCAGCTCACAAAATTTGATTTATGATGACGAAAATCAAAAATGCTTGAGCTGATATTACACAGGTACTTTGTTAGAAATGAGAACATTTACATGGGAATTAGGAAGAAGGTTGTACGCGCGGTTGTAGCTAAAACAAAACACCAACACCGCAGCCTCCACAGCTCTCACAAATCCTGCATTGTACAGCTTCGATGTGCGTTATCGAAGAACAACTCAACCTCCGTCGGTCCCCTAAACCACCATCGTACAGTTTTGAAGAAGTAACCAATCCCGCAACCCACCTTGCTGACGGAGAGGTCGACGTCGAAGAGGACGGGCAGCCAGCCGTCGTCGGGGCTCTGCGCCCCCAGCAGCATCTTGTCTGCAGGGGACAATGGCCTTCTATCCTTCCTGGGTCACAAAGATTCATATAAAAATAACAACCCAAGCAAATTTAATGATTTGTGTCCAGAACGCTTTACGGCAGTAGGAATGTCACAATCACAAACAAAAGACAAATATTAACGGCCAAACAGTGTTAAGTACAGCAATTCATGTGGAGATCAATGAACGTTAATATAAGAGAAATCAACTTTGGCTTCATGAAGGTCTGCTGCATTATCGTGATGATGGACGTGTCTGATGATATACATTTTCGTCGTCGTCGAGGTTGATACTCGACGGTGATTGACTCTAAGAGCGTGTACTTTGTTTTGGTTTACTTTACTTTATAGTACCACATGCAGAGAGTGAATTGTGAAGATTTACTATAAACTCTAATTTAATTTAGACGCAGTTTCAACAGTGCTTTCAATTTTACGTGATGTATTATTTTTGTCACTGTGCTAGGTAGGGATCATTAAATCAACCACCCTCCAGCATGCAGAAATGCCCCAGAAAGAGACTTCAATAATGTACCAATATAGATTTTATTACATTAGTAGCCTCTACTATATGATGCTAAAATACAAAGAAGTGTTGTAAATTACGTTCTTTTTTCTAGGATGTAAGTGTCCAAACCTCGTGAAAAACCCGAGCCCTCTTTCACTCACGTCTTTCTGTCGAGCCTGCCTCTAGGGCCAGGAGCAGGCCAGGCTAGAGTAGCACGACACAACTGCACCGCCGTCAGGGGGCCGCGAGGCTGCCCCACGTACTTAGGAGGCTCCTGCAGCTGCAGCACGCTCTGAGGGGACACGGGGGCCGCACACAAGTGCGTACTCTGATTTGAGGGCAGTCGTGGCGGTGGATACAAGTGCTTCATCATTTTCACTCGGCGCTTTACTCTATTTTATTAATACGTACTATCCTGCTTTAACTATTGCAGTGTGCTTATTTTAATTTAACATATTTTTACATTTGGTTCATGTGGCTTGCTTGATTTGCTGACACAGCACGTTAAAAAAATAAAAATGAAAATTTCTCATAGAAATGAAGATGTCAAGCCAAAATATCATGAGCCAAAAAAATTACACGCGAGAAACAAAAATTCCATTTAAAATTAAAAGGAACTTTACTTGACTCATTCAACCATTTTGTGAATTTAAAATCAAGAACAAATACTTAAGAACACAAATCAGGGAAATTGGACTCAAATGCTACTACAAGAATCACTCACCAAAAAAACCTTGATACTTCAAATAACTCCACAGTAAATCGTAAATAACTTCACAGTATAAAGTAAATAACTTTACAGTAAAAAGGCTGCGGCAAACAGCACACAAACACAGGAGAGAACGTTTAACAGAAAGTGTAGGACGTTCCAAAACAAACGAAAAACATGCGAACAAATCGGCGTGTTGATGCCCACGAATTACATGCAAATAATGTACCACAAATGCACAGTAATAATACATAACAAAAAACAAGTAATATAATATGCCTGAAGCAGACACCACGGATGGAGACAGCAATGCCAACGCAAATTATGAGATAAACGAAGGAATTGAATAATATCTGTAGTAAAAACAACAAATAAGGAGTATAAATTGCAAGTAAAGTATCATGCATCAAGAGTTAGTTACACTGATTCCATGCATAAAACAAACGCAAAACAGAAAATTAGACCACAGTGTCCCACAATTGCAGCAGGCTGTGCACGCTCTATAAGCGCTTGTCCGCTACATACTGAACAGCACCAACAAATAATAAAGTGTGTGTCAAGTGAAATGAATTTAGTTCACCGTAAAGGCTCAACTGAAGATCGGAGATGATCAAGAGGAGTTTTAGCGTCCCACGTTACAAGACTGTCGTCAAATGACAGGAGAGAATGATGTCACACAGGAGAGAGGGATGGTACACACAGCACGCGCATGCGACACCAATAGGGTGCCCAACTCGACTCTCCAAAATTACAATAACGTACAGATGAACAATTTCAAGAAAAAACTCAAAGAAACACGAGAGTAATTCATACCTAAAAAACAAAATCCTGATGATTATTTTCAAGGTTGTTTGGCATGCCGAACCTGTGGAGACTTGTAGCATTAGGGTCAGCCGTTAAAACTTTGCATGGTTCGACAATCTGGGTATTTTCACAGCTAATTTGAAGATAGAAAAATGCCGTCGAGGAATTTCTTCCGGTATTCAGCTATCATTTATTACAGAAGGCCTCTTAAATATCTTGACTCTTGAACTGCTCGATCGCTTCTCTCAAACTTCAAATCGACCGAGAAAATAGCTGTAGTAACAGATTTATTTGAAAAAAAAAACCGTCTGAGTTAGCAGCGTCGGACTCAGCAGACAGAAATTAGTAGAAGTACATACTGTAGTTGTTCTGAAAATCGTAATTCACAGATTTTGAAATTGTGCGTAGACATGGGAAAGTATCACCTCAAATGAAAGAATGAAGGGAGATAAATTAAAATAGAAGAGAACGGAAGGCAATGGTGTGGGGTTCATTCTTTGGTACAAATTTTCAGTAGAGAGGGAGGCTCCATTTCCCTCGTACCTATACACCAGAATAGTAAACACACACGGCACACGCATGCAACACTAATAGTGCACTAAAAACTAATATCCAAAGGTCTTAGCAATGAATAATAACTAACTGGACTCAGAAATTCCAAGGACGTGCAGATGAATAACTTGAAAACGAAAATCAAAAGAGACGTCCTTCACCTCATGTAAAAAGGGGAACCAAGTCCACGTAGAGCCCTAAGTATATAGTCGTAAGTAAGTACATAGATAAACGATCGCGGGAGCTTAAATAATACTTAGAGGCAAATAAAACTGTCAATGATTGCCACGGGTTTCAATAGTCAAACTATTTAGCTCCAGATTCGGTTTTGACCTCATATAGAAAGGCGCTGATATATACGTCAATAAGTAAGTAATTCAAGGGCAATGCAATCAGTTAATTTCGGACTAACGCTGTTACTAATAACCTACACTACAGCCGTGGAGAATCACACCTCGGAATTTCTCGGAAACACAATCTGGGTCTACGCAGGATGACTAAGAAACAAGGCGTCAAGGTTACCTCGACCCTATTGATGGTGATATCCCCTTCGACGAGGGCCTTCGTCCCGATGCGGACGTTGACCAGACTGCTCCGCACCGCCCTCGTCAGTAGCGCCAACACCGACATCGCCTGCATTCACCAGCACGTCACTGCACCATTAGCTACAACCATTGCACCATCAGCACGTCACCGCACAGTTAACTACAACCATTGCATCGAGGGACTAGGACTTAACTGGTTATGAGGGGAGCTCATATTCACAGCGATGAACTCGCATCCGAAAGTGGAGTCAAGAATGGAAAAAGAGAAATAAATGTGCACAAACTGGAGTTTGCCGATATGATACGTCTGACATCTTTCCCGAAAAGATAGCTAAAAAATGTGAAATGAAGCCGACTTGAGTATACAAATAACTAGATTCTCACAACTACTGGAGCTGAATCTGCTGAAGGGAGATCAGAATGCGAAGGAGACACGTCATATTAATTACAGAATAGGTGAGGCCCAATATGCATCCTTAAGGAGCTCAAAATGCACGTTTCCAACTTATTCGCTCGCAACGCCTAACATTAATGTTACGCAAAACAGCAATCTTTTCGGCAGATTTCCTTAGAGGTGTTACTATATGTGCTTTTTGTAGACAGCATACCCTGTTTATGTTCAGTGTACTATGTACACAATATAACGTGTTGTCAGCAAGGGTCCGGTACATCAATTATGCAAGCATTCTCAAGCACGTATCAGTGGACAAGGCTGCATGCGCCATGCACCTCAGCAATGGTTTTCGGGCAGCGGCACCGGGCACTCGCATCTTTTTGTTATCACAAACAGAATTCCGAGTCTTCGTGGTGATTCGGTAAACCCTACAGTTGTTTTTAAGAGTCGAGCCGTTACTTGGAGAGGGTGTGTCACTCCTCAACCAAATGAAATGACGGCGTGCTAAAGCCGGAACCGAAGTGCACGAGTAACTAAATCTACACAGGACTTTGAGTTATTTACACGGTGATTACGAACATTCATGAGTTCATTAGCAGCGTATTTATTCAAGGAGAGATACCAGGTTTAAAACTGGTTCCATTGAAAGATTGACGACCAAGAGACTATTCACAGCTACTCTCCAATGTTGCTCAAATTGATGACGGTGCAAACGAAAATAAATCAGGCTGCGGGACCTAATGCACACTGAAATTGATGAGGTATAGAGGCAGATTGAATATCCACGCTCAATGGTAACTTCTGCAGTTAAACTTAAATGCAAACGAAGTTCGAAGGAAGTTTTGGAGTGATGTGCTCTCAAGAAGACGACCTTAAAAGCACTTCAGCAAATGCAACTAAACGCAGGATTTCAGCAACTGCAGCTGAAAGTAACCCTTCAATAAATGCAGTTGTATTTAAAATGTAGCAACTGCAACTGAAAGTAAACTATATTAGATGTGCAGCAGATTAAAACTGCATGTTTGAAAAGCTTTCACAGTACAATGACACGGGGGTGCAGCCCCAGGGGATGTCAGTAGATCTTTACTTCAATATCTTTTTCAAATGCCACAACTTATTCGTTGATCATTACTGCTAAATTAAGGAGCGCCTTAGTGCCGATGTCAGGTATTTCGATCCCAATTAGTGTCGGTAGAGTTGTTAAGTACAAGTTCGATGTTGAGTTTATCTCGATTGGGGGTACAAGAACAGTGGCAATTTCTAAATTGACAAAAATTATATGTTTTCCAACTTACAGACACTCACTTTCAACATAAAATAGCTTTAATCAAGTGTCGAAACATAAAAGCTTGTTGTAAAATTCACATGATGATCTTATACGAGTTAAGTTTTCAAACATGACTAAAATGACATGAGAGCTATTTTAGCGTACTGTAAATGTCTACTACAAGCAGTACATCCATTCATACAGTACAAATAAAGACCTGAAAGAAATAAACATTGAGTATTACTTCAGATGGAACAATACATTTTAAGCTAACTAAATAAGTTACTTCACAAACTAAAAACTGGTATCTTATACAATTGTTTTTAGACAAGCCACGAAAAGGACAAATTAATGTCGTGCATGAGGTGGCAGAGGACAGAGTGCTCATAAACAGGACAGTCCTGCCGACAGTAGGACGGTTAATCAACTTGGGGACGAGCATTCTCATGGCTCTGATATTTGCACAAACTGGGGCACAGTGCACAGCTCTCAGTCCATCCACACCAAATAGCTATAGCCAAGTGGCTGCATGAGAAACTAAGGCATCGCTCTGAAGATACACTCCCTCCATTTCTCTAAGCCCACGACTGCATGCAAGAAGGCAACTGTGGGTGCAGATGTCACCTGCAGTCGTGAGAAGGAGTCCCCGGACTCGGCGAAGGCCTTGCAAGACACCGCCAGGATGTTTGTGGCAACCCGCAACTGCACCAGAAGAAACGCCATCGCGCTGAACGCCTAAACAGCAATGCCAGTAAGTTGTTATGGAACGACACCTTCAAACCCACTAAATACTTCCCAGTTAGCATTCAGCGCCATCTTGCCCCCAGTGTGAGAAATTGGACTTACTTGTTCATAGGCTGGTTTTGCTTCGTCATCAAGCACAGGGCATCTTCGTACCATCAGCCAGTAAGAAATATCATTGGTCATCGTAAGATAATTCATTGGTCATTGGAAGACAATTCATTGGTCATTGGAAGACAATTCATTGGTCATTGGAAGACAATTCATTGGTCATTGGAAGACAATTCATTGGTCATGGGAAGACAATTCATTGGTCATTGGAAGACAATTCATTGGTCATTAGAAGACAATTCATTGGTCATTAGAAGACAATTCATTGGTCATTGGAAGACAATTCATTGGTCATTGGAAGACAATTCGTTGGTCATTGGAAGACAATTCTACCAGCCAAAATGAGACATCTACAAAAAAATAGAATAACATTTGAAAGATATTTGAGACATCCCTGCTAGTGACAAGAAAAGCTTTCACGGTCAATACCGAACTCACTTGTCAACTCTCAAGGCTGAATCCAAATAGACCTAACCACGTGCAGACTAGTCGTACAGAGACCAAATAAATTCGTTTCCAACCTAAAGTTGAGTGGTTCAGCAGCACCCAAGAAACTGCAGAGGAAACTCTGAACACACGGTCTATAGAAAAGTGAAGCTTGATTCAGGGAATACTGAAGCGCTGCTGCTCACAGATCGTCATGATACACCGTGAATGCGTTTGATATTGAATGGATTTGACATTGAATGTACTGAATGTATTTGACAGTGAATGTATTAGACAG
The DNA here is from genome assembly GCA_006783055.1 of Trinorchestia longiramus. Taxonomy (NCBI): domain Eukaryota; kingdom Metazoa; phylum Arthropoda; class Malacostraca; order Amphipoda; family Talitridae; genus Trinorchestia; species Trinorchestia longiramus. The sequence continues at coordinate 25,797 of VCRD01004216.1, forward strand.
TGAATGTATCTGATATTGAATGTCTTAACCCTGGATGTATTTGACACTGAATATATAATACTTGACATCGCATGTATATGGCACTGAATGTATTTGACATACAAACAAATATTTTGTTTGACTCGTTCTGTTACAAAGTCACAACCAACTGTTGAAAACATCACTCACTAACTGCATGCTACACTATTTACATCACGCCGCATGTTCGGCAAAGTCGCACCGTCAGAGAACCTTATAGAAGGAGAACCAAACCCAGGATAGAGTAAACCGCATTAGCAACACCTCGAAAAACAACTTTGCTTCTTCAGATTTTTTCTAGCAAAAAGCGAGGAATGATTCAAATGGAAGAACTTCAAGACTTGCGGATAAGACAAATCTGTTAAATCAGCCTGGTAAAATTGCACAGAGTTTCCCCTAAAGAGCAACGAAGAACCAAAATCTCAATCGAAAATTACACAGAAAGGGTGGCCAATTGGAGCTAATGTTTTCGTAACATGTAATCAGTGTAGGAGACGAGGGTTGAATATTTTGATCAGTGGTTGAATGAGAGAAACAATAAATGCAGTGGCTATAGTGTCAATGATTAGCAGAATGACTTCACTAGATAATTGTAATGAAGTTCCAGTAACAAAGGACGAAGTGCAGGTTGCAGCAAAACGAAAGAGGTTTGAAGAATACCGTTTGGATGGTAAGACAGTAGACTTTTAGAGGTAATATAGTATGACTTTATAGTAAGTGCTTTGTAATAGATCTCTCAACTCAACCACCCTTTCTTCTCCCTCTTAACATGGGTCACACAGAGAAGGAGATGGGGCTTGGTTTTATTACGTGAGACTAATAAATACAGAGCAACCGAGCATATACCAAATTGTTAAAAATGCGAGTACCGTGAGTGGACCGAAACTCCCTCTGTGCACGTGGCAGTCGACACTGTTGCATTCAATGCTCACACCAAGGCTTTACTTCTGAATTGTACATCCGCAGACTCTATTGCTCATGTGCTTCTTGAACAGATTGATTTCATAGACGCCTGGAGGATTTCACGATCACGAGGATTTTTTGATAGCCGTCATATCATTTGACATTTTGGTTAGTTGTCATATCATTTAGATTTTTTGACGGTCATTTCATTTTAAACCTAAGGACTTTTTTATGACCTCAAATACGTGGACTCTATGGGATGTTTTCAAGTTAGCGGGCTGCACAGAAACATATCAGAAGCTTAAAGCTTAGATGGAGACTTGGAGCACCAGTGCGTTACCTGGATACGAGCGCTCGATGAGTCCCACTCGACGAGGCTGCGCACAGAGTGCGGCAGGATGAAGAGCGTAAAGCCAATATTGCGCAGCATCGACCACACCGAGAACGCCTACAAAACACCGCACCTCTTTAGTTAACCCTACAAGGACCAAAGCATTCTTAGACTTGACGAAATACATATTACGTCAATAATCACTCACATAATACATTTCCACCCAATTTTTGAGGGAAACACAAAATATAGCACTAAAATGAATGATTTCACTTCAGGAACGAGAATGGTCCATATAGGGTTAAGTTCGCCGAGCACAGTTGTCTGTTGTTCGTACCGCAACATACGCAACAAAGTCAAAATTGAACGTGAACACTTTCAGAGAGTATCCAGTTGAAAGTCTTCAAGCCTGCAAAATGCTCTCCTATCATGCGTTTTGCCAACATAGTGAACATGTTCTCGACACGACAAGTAACACTAGACGAATAATTCGTTTTCATCGAAAGAAAGAAATTAACAACATCGAACTACAATTATTAACACTCTTAAACAGAAACTGATCAATTTGCATGATGTAACAAAAAAACGTAGGGGTATTTGAAAGTAAAAGCCCCGGAATGAGTCAAGATGTTTATTCCTCCAAGTACCAAATTTAGGTGTACTGTATTTTATATCTACAGATGAAAGAAATACAAGCGGTGAAATACATGGCGGCCCATAAGTAAGGTCCCTTTTTAAAACTATTATCTATACTATAATATGAGCCGTGTCCGTCCGTCCCTCCGTCTGTCTATCTATGTGTCACACTCTTCTAATCGATAGCTTTGATAGCAACAAGGATAAAGCTTAAGAAATACAAAAAATCATTCTACTGCATAAATTTTCTCTGGCAACTCAATTCTCTTTCACTTGCATTATGATATCCAGAATACAGAATCGGTTTATTTTTACAAATAGAAATTTCTTTGGACCTTTTTCTGTCGAAATTCATCATCATGCTTTGATATTTTTAATTGATAATGCGAAAAGAAATGTTTTAAATTAGTTTGACCAGTAACCTGGCTACCACTTAGTATAAGGCCAAAGATTTTGGAAATTGAGTTATTGTTTTCGGAATTGTGATTTTCTTGAAAATAGTTTTAAAAAGGTACCTTACTTATAGGCCACCCAGTATAATAGACGCTCTTACGGATTTAGATAAAAGGATATTTCGTAGGGTATACATGTATTGTAAGCATTGTATTGTGGATACCAAAGGCACATCGATCAATGGGGAAACTCTTTCGCAAAGTCCGCATCCACTGGAAAATTAAAATGAAAAATTTAGTAATAACCGCGATTTTTCACGTGTGGATCTAGTAATTTTAGAAAGATACCTTACTTACGGGTCACCCTGTACAAAACCCAATTTTCCGAAGTACGCTTGAAACAATTCTCAACGTATCTTCGATACAGGCACTGTAGAGTGGAGGGTGGATGTGAAATTAATACGAATCAACTAAATTTCAAATTACTGCAAGAAAAATAGTGAAATGTGTACCTAACGAAAAAGTGTTTACACAAGAGCAACGATGAGAGACACGCTCGGAAAAAGATTTATTGAACTGAGTTACTGGAAACACAAAAGATCATGCGGCACCAAGTACACAAACACCAAGCATTACAAGTAAAAATAATTACAGACAAAAAAGCTCATGTTTATACGTTACGATTGATATCGCACTTTTAAGCAATTTTATCCAATTACAGGATGTGCGCTTATTTCAATAACGTACTTCATCTAAGCACTATGGCAAACAATTATTATCAACAACATTGTAGCAGCAATTTTAGGTCAGCCTCAGTAATGAGTTGAGGACGCAGCTCATAATCACTTTAGATCAGAAGACAACATCACTCTCGAGTTACAATCAACGGCCATGTCAAACAAGCGCACAGTTTAGAGGAGGTTTGTACTAATGAACAAAAGTGCAGTCACACACACAGAAAGAGAGAGAGACAGCAGGTTTACCTCAATAATTTCGACTGCATGTTGAACATCATCATAAGTCAGAAGTGCACAGATGAGAGAAATAACAATGGCAGAAGGGAGGAGAAAGTGCCAGGCGCGAGTTAATAGTGGAAGACAAAAGGAATTCTAACATATTCGACGAACATACTTCACTCGAAAAAATGTTCACTTACATGGGACTATCTAATGATAGATAAAAAAAGTAGAGTAAATACATAACAGCAAGTGGGCCAGTACAACCAGTCAACGACAGTAGAAGTAGTACTAGCAGCAAGAAGTGGACAGGTCAATGATAGTAGTAGCAATAAGTGGGATCAGTCAGAGGTAGTAGGAGCAAGTAATAGGTTCAGGCAATCGTAGAAATGTATCAGCACAAGAAGTGGGGTCATTCAGTGGTAAAAGAGTAGAAGCAACAGTTTAAAATTGCCAAGAATATAAGAAACGAGGAGGCGCTTGACAGAGCGGTAAGAAGGACGACAGAGCGCGTGTTGCAGGAGTTACCTGTACACGACCTAGTGACACCTCTCCTTCCTTCAGGTGCAGGACGCAATGCGTCACACAGTCCAGGCCGAAGTGTATGAGGCCGATCAGGCCCATTATCGAAGTCGCCTGCCAGCCATTCACAATATTTTAGCAGCATTACTCAGCAGCTAACTGACCATACGAACGGTGGCAAGTTACAGAAATCATAAGGAAAGTTTCAACAGTCAACCGCAGAAAATTTATGAAAACTACCACATTGCTTGATGTTGGAAAATTTGTTGTATTGCAGATAAATGCACAAATAAATTAGGGCCTCAAGAATAGGAGTCTCTCAGCAAAAACTATAAATGAAAATAGCAGCTAAAAAATGGTGAGCTAGCAACTCAAGTGAGAGAAATGTTAAGTCATAATTTTGCTGAGACTAAACAAACAAAGCGTGACCAAATAATGACCGAAATAATCCAGCTTTAAGATATCCCCGTGATTAGTTATCCACATTAAAATTTTATACTAATGTAATGAGAGTACATAGCACATCCGGCCTAAAACATTGGTACGATCTACAATTTCCTTGAACAAGATGGACGGAAGTCAAAGTCACTGGATTCAAGGGTGTACGAGGTTGACGTAGCGACTCGTGTGCCACTCCTACGGAATAACACGTAATATCTTACATAAAAACTGAATTCCCAACAGATTCCTTAAAGCAGTGTTGCTGAATCTTCGGACAGTTGCTCGGAACCTAAGAGAAGAGCACCAAATCATCACAGGAACAAATAAGATAAGTCTTAGCGCACGTTGCTAACCGAAAGGAGTTCAGAAAACCTACCTCGCTGTACGAAGTACAAGGTGCTGAGAAATGATGCCCTTCAGATGTTTACAGCACCACCACCATGAACAACAAATTCCATACTAACCAATTCATTACTGGCAGCAACAAGTGGTAATAAGGTAACTACAATATAATACCACAGAAAAGCATATATAAAATCGTGCAATAAACAGTAACAACATGAGTTATAGTATTGAGACAATGCGATTCATATACAGTACGTGGTAGGATCAATTCCAGAAGCTGTAATAGCACATTAAATCTCCGATGAATCATAAGAACGAGTAATATCTCGACTACCCAACGCGAAAGCTGTGCAGTTTGTTATTATTATCATAGTGATTGTTATTAGCCTCCACAACGCCGTCAGCGAATACCAAGATGAAGAAAAGCGATGACGTGACGCGTACTTGTATCCGTCGGAGAGCTGTGAGACCTTCCCATAGGAGATGGGCATGCGGGAGGTGGGCCAGGCCCTTTCTGACGGCGGTCGTGAACACTACCACCACGGGGTAAGCCTGATACATCGTAAATGTGTATACAGAAGTGAGTCCACCTCAGCAAATGAGTAGCCCCTTTCCTCTTCAGCGAACTCACCCACACACCCATCCATCCTGAAGCGTGCCCTGCAGTTGAACTGCTGCAGCTCATCACATGCAGACACACACTGTAGTTCACAAATCCCTTCCCATACAAAAAAAGTCAGCCGTTGGTGCCCATGCTTACATTACACGCCAATGGTCAGCAGTAGAGCCACTATTCTTTAACATACGTGTATTCTGCAGCGGGGCCCCAAAACTTCTTAATACACGTGTGCTCTGCAGTGGGCCCATCTCTCCTACATACATGTCTAGTCAGTGGAGTCACCACTCAAATACAAGTGTAGTCTGCAGTGCGGCCATAATTTCTTTCGAGTACATGTGTAGTTTGCAGTCAGACCACCATTTCCCCATGTATGTATAGTCTGCAGTAAATTCATCATTGCCTCACAGACTAATTTGTAGTAGCGTCAGAACTTGAAATCTCGATCTCTGTTGTTCATAAATCGAATATGATTACATCAGAGCTTCAAGAGAGTCCGACTCACAACAGATCGCAGAGTCTAAAATACAGACAAATATGAAGCGAAATTCGCGTTCTATCTACTAGTCAAGAATATCATTAAATATTCTGAAATATTCAAAATATTCCTACAAACATTTTAAACCATGTAATGGGTAACCGATTAACATGTAAAGTTTTACGAGAAATATGACTGATGTCTAGTCTTTAGGAAAGAAATTCTTTCAAGTGCTATATAAGAGAGGTTAAAATCTGGTTAGTCTTATACTGACTCGTGGTGATCATAACGGAGTAAGAATGAAAACTACAACTACTGCAAAGTGTATCTAATTTTACAGTAATAGCAACAACCACGTAACTGCATATGTGCATAGAAAATTATATGAAATATCTTTTTTCTTCACCGGATCAAATTGGAGTCAATATCCCAGCAATTGGGATGGCATCACACACGTCCAAGCAAAATACGCCAAGTTGCATCATAGGATACAAGTACCGCGCAGGTACAGCTACGAACACCTCTAGTTACAATAACAAGGGTAGGGATCTGCAACATGCCAAGTAAAACCCAGATTCTACAGAATCACACACCACCTTCAGCTACTTACAAACACAAGTGAGTAAACAATCAGAAAAGCAAAATTTTCTCCGATAAAGGTTTTTAATGCCCTTGGCATTTCCAGCTACGTTGACAGTACTGGTCATCTAACCATAATGCTAAGAGTTCATCGCGAGGAATTACCAGCTGCAGAAGATTATGCCACAAAAATACAAAGAAATGCATTCAAATGAGCATACAAGTAGATAAGAAGGCACCCTATGATTACATCTTCCATTGTAACACACAACTCATCTCTAGAAAACTTACCGTAAGCCACACAAACAGCTCCACTAATATATAGCTGGCTTGATATTCACGAGATCAACAACGGAACTTGACCACCATTTCACCACAGGAAAATCCTAATTATGAAAGATTCTTAGCTACAACCAGCATCCTTACTACGCATCAACGAACGAAACTAAAATCCCTACCCAGGCAGACGTGATGTCGGTATCACGGATGTCAATTGTCGGTGTCACAAATGGGTGCGGTGGATTCGATGAAGCAATCTTCAATGCACTATTACTCAAGAAATACAAGGCACACCAGTACCTGGGCGGGCGTGAGGTTGTTGCCAGCAGCGATGTGGGCGCAGAAGGTGACGATGGCGGCGATGACGGGTACGGTGGGCGCCATGGCAAGACTCACGCTCTGCAAGTAGGCGCTTTTCTCCAGCAGCACGCGCTCTCGTTCTCGCACGTCTGTAAACAAGGCAGCACTTCACGTCTCGCATCAGGTACAGTAGGATCTGACTGTGTTCATCACAACAGCGTGTGGCCCGTAACACAATATACAGCCTTGAACTAAATTCAATAAGCGCATCCTTTCTAATAATGAGTCCAATGAATTACAGCTATCCAGACGAAAACGGAGAGAAAACATCTCATCCCTAGAAACAGAGTGAGAGATGATGAGCGTAAGTAGTCCGAGCTCAGTGTGAGTTAAAGTACAGGTTCTATGATTGGTACAGCCACCTTTCTGCTCATGCTCGGATGGAGTGAGAAACGCTGAATGTTTTGATCACCAAACTCAGTATCTGTTGACAGGTCTTCTTTTGCAGGATGATACGTGTGCATCTCAGCCGCTTGCTGAACTGTGTATTCGAATATCGTATTATATCAGGTGGAGTAAAAGTTTCTTCTTCCTTTTAAAAATTAATAAAGCAAACGTAAGGGAGCCAAAAAGTGAATTTACTATAAAATAAGAGGAAATTTTGGAGTTTTATCAAGTATCTAGTGTACTGATGCATAGAGTGTATTGTACTCAAAAAGATATGGGGAAGGATTAAGACAAGGAAAAGACATGAGCAAGGATTAAGAGAAGGAAAACAAAATAGCAAGAACTGAAAAAAAGTGAAAACAAAGGTGGAGGAAAAGGAAAGGATAAGAGCTAGGATCAAAAAATCAAGGAAAATTAACTCAGGTCAGGGCTCATCATTTCCTTCAAACACCAGCCATGGCACAACTCATAGTACAGTACTACTTCATACCCTGTGACACCCACCAGCGATACCCCCAGCGAAGCTGTCCTCCCAGGCGTACATCTTGATGAGCTTCACGCACACGAGCAACTCGTTGACCAGCCGCACACGCTCGTCTGTGACACGCACGGTACGCCTGCGTAACGCGCCAGTCACACGCGAGATGCAGTACTGTGGTTAAGAATAGCTCTATTTTCAACACAATAATGACAACTACCTGTTAATTAATTTATTCCACAATAGCATTAACTGCCCCAGTAGCTCTAGTGATAAGACTGCTAGAATCCATACTTAATGTGACTACTGCAGACATGTCAACCAAAACCGCAATAAATAATGTCATGAATAGCTATATTTTCAATGAACTAGTGATAACCAATAGCTTTCTTGATTGACTGCCAGAGTTCATGCTTAATGCGACAACTCCAGGCATGTTAACTAAAAACCCAGTCAACACAGCCATCCAGCCTCAGGTCAATCTCTCAGATGCAGGAGGTAGGAGGACATAGGCTATTGAATTTATTCAATTGTGTCAAGGTATCCAGTTACTAGTCTGAAGACCAATGCTTAAGGGTTGCATGATTGCTCTGACTACGATATTATCCATCCTCACTCTAGAGATGGGGGAAAAAAAAGAGTTATATTAGATCATTTATAAAAAATCTCCCAATTGGAAACAATCCTTTTCATAAACGTCTCGCTATCACTTCTAATAACGCAAATAAAAATAAACAAAGAGCACAATCAACATATATATGTTGATGTTGTTGATACATAACCAAATACTAACATGCCATCCCATAAAAAGTAATATGCTGTTAAAATTAAGAAAAGTATCGCATGTAAGAAAAGCGCGTCATATGAAGCCATGGGCATCACAGCGTCAGTGCTGGCTCGGCGGTGGGCCGGCCATCACTCACCTGGAGGGGGTAAAAGAGGAGGAATGCCAGCATGCCGACCAGCGCGTGGGGCCCCAGCAACCAGAGGATGTAGGCAACGCCCCCTACCCCCACCACGGGCCCCCCAATGATCAGCACCCCCAGCACCACGAAGTCAAATATCCGCTGACCGTCGTTCGCAAACAGGTTGATCATCTGCAAGCAGTCACTGATGTTACAATATCGCTGTTATTTACGTCATTTTATCTGTCACTAGTCTTGAAATACCCTTATCCTTTCTTTTAGGTCTACAATACTGTTATAATTTCCTTTAGTCTTACAATAGTTATTATTTCCTTCATTTAATCCACTGATCTTACAATACCGCTGTCATTTACATGATTTTATCATTGAGTGTCACAGACAAGACTGGTTCCAGTACAGATGTTAGAGCAGCATCGTCGTACCATAACTGCTACAAAGCGAGAAAGTCACTTGCTGTAGGAGCAGCATGCGTTGTGCAACATCCAATGTGTGCCTATTAATACATTACTGATAATAGTACACCACTAAAATAACAAATATTACTTTAAAGCATTTGAATTAACCGGGTTTCACTCTTACCGTATCAAACATATATAAGCGCTAATTTAAGAAAGAAAATTTGCTAATGTAGAAGGCAATAATTCGAATCTACAAGTAAATCGCTCTATTTGAGAGACCAAGGAGTATCGATATCCTCCTCAATCTCCCTAGTACAGAGTGCAGCAACAGAACTTCCCTTTTTACAAAGCAAAGCGCTTTTAAAAAAGAAAATTATGTTGCTGCACTCTATGTTTTACCTGCTCCTCCCCATCCCTGTAAGGTGTTCAAACTACCCTCCTGGTTGAGAGCAACCACTCCTCTCTGTGCTCCCAGTTACTTCCCCTCCTGTAACCCCCTCACCTCCCCGACTCCCTTGTCTCCCAGGGATGACAGCCTCATGAGCTTCTTGTAGACCAGTCCGAGGCAGGCCGCGCGCAGCCGTACTCCTGTCCTGCTTACCAGAGGTACATTAGTAAGCACAAAGTCATCTCCACAAAAATTACAAATTTGTACCACAGGGCGCAATATACTTCGATGAGTGTAATCGCAGAACTTTAGTCACATAAAATGCACCTACTGAAAATAGGAAAAGCTTTAATTTCATATTTATTTGCCGTTTTTCAAGAACACTCTATGCACTAAATTGAAAATGGGCTGAGCTAAGTACGAAATATGCACGCCCTGATATTTTTCCTTCAGGCCATAGGAATATAACGTGCTCTTAATCACAAGAAAGTTCTGCCAGTGGGAGGAGTTCCCGTTCTACCGTCCCGGCGCCCTCTACATCTCTTGCCTCACAGTACAACCAGACCATCAATGAGCGGGCATCAGCATTTTCTGCTTTGAGCTTTGTGGGACTGAATTCTCTACAATCTATTAAATAAGGAAACGTAGACATCCACGAAAGTAGTCTTTTCTTCTTAGTCGTAAAGTGATGCAACAGTGCACTTAAAATACAAATATTCAAAAGGGATAATACAGCTACTTTTACGTGGTATCGTACATGTGCCTAGGGCGATGAAATAACACGAGCAGGCTAACGTGTCCTGAGTGACAAAAGACGTTAAATACTTACTAAGACAGTGAAAACCATGAATAGTTCGAGTATTGATATTAACTCTACTTTCACTTCCTACGTTTTCACGTTGGCGCAGTGCTTGTTAAGGTCAGAGGCGAGCACTTTGAAAGTCCTCCTCTACGTTAGAACCCACCGTCCTATGAAAGTTGAGCTGCAACTCCCTATCTTGCAGAACATGTTAATGCACACTCTATATAACAAACAGATTACAAAACAAATGTACTGGACTAATGATCAGAGATTGAGGTACTGACAGATTCTTCTATGAAATGGAATAATCACCAAGAAAGATTGCGAGGTTATGGTGACGTTGATCAAATCAGGTTCGAGTTGTAGCAATGCACTTGTATTGGCAAGCATGCAGATGAAGCGAGGTTAATTCGTCTTGATGTGGCTGGGCAAAGCTTAAGGGGTGCAGGAGCGACTGCAACGCCGGACAAGGAAGACATGACGGCGACAGACAGCAATGATATCGGCATTGATATCAGCAATGATATCACCATTAATATCGAGGCCCACCTGTAGTTGACGGCCCAAACAAGGCCAAAGGTGAGGACACGGGCGGTCTCACACAACACGAGCCCCAGCACCCAGCACAGCCCCGTGGTGACAGACGCCTCGCTGCCCAGCCACTCAATCAGGTACCTCATGAACACCGTCTGCTTGCAAACATGGTCAACTGAGCACTATGGTGAGCACGGTATTGGGATTACTAGAGGAAGGGTAAACACAATATTGGGACTACTAGCATGGTTCTAAGCTTGGTATTGGGATTGCTAGTGTTGTTGTAAGCACGGTATAGCGACTGCTAGCGTAAAAGTAAGCCCAGTATAGAAACTGCTAGCGTATACGAAAGCACAATATATAGGGACTGCTAGTGCAGAAGCACAGTATTAGGCCAGCTAGCGTATAGGTAAGTACTTCCATGTACTACTGAGCGTTGAGGAGGGAGATCTACCTGCTCATTTCACTGAAAATATGACACTTACAGGCCCAGCAAAGCCCAGCAGCAGCGTCACGATGAAGAGGAAGAGTCCGAAGTAGACACGAGTCCTGATGAAGCGCCAGGCTACGCGCTGCAGGGAGGCACCTGCAGCGCCCACCCTCCGCACCTCCTCCGACCACAGCTCGTCCAGTCTGGGTACGAGCACGATTGTGTGCGTCAGCCTATTGCATATCTATTATACTAAATTCATTTTTGAACATTGCTGAATTTATTTTACATTTTGATGTTTTATTATTTTCCATCATTTTTTACTACTAGTGCAGCCTATTGCAGTATTAAGCGTGTTCAATACAAGTCTTATATGGAAATATAATACAAATTAAATTAAAGCCATTTTACTTAATACATTCCATTGTACAGTATCACACAGAGCAGTGTAAAGCCACAGTATACGGGACTTGGTCTTCAACTCCTAACGCGATCATCTTAAGACTAATGATGAGGCTTAATACATCTAAGCCATGCCAGTTGCCTATTTGTACGTCTGTGCACCAAAAACATAACTTGGCGTTCGTTTCTAGACATGATCGTATAGCAACTGTGTTCATACCTGTAGAATATGAACATGGATGTGATATTAATATCACAGACTGTATCAGCAAAATTAGTAATAGTATAAAGGCCTATATATAAGGTTGCATCACCAGCTATAAGGTTATATAAGGTTGCATCACTAGCTTGGTCGACTATCACCAGCTTGGTCGACTGGTGAGCGAATCTGCTTTCGAGCGGGAAGACCCGGGTTCGAATCCCGCTGCCGACATGGTTGACGCAGCTAGAAATACGGCATGGGACTTGGGTAAACAACCGAATAATTATCGAAGTAATTATCCGACCCATGAATGGGCCAGAAGGTTCATTCCTATAGCCTCATTCTATTCTATATAACCTTGAAAAGCAACAGCCATCCATCGTGATGCAAGCTATCTTAAATCTAGTTCTTCACACGGGGCGCGAAAGCGAGAGTCGACAATTTTAAAGCAACGATAGCAACTGCTCCCCCTTTTTAAACTTATTCATACTAGGCCCCGTATCACTCAGCACAAGTAAATAAATTTACAAATTCATAATGTATAAACTTTTTCAATCTATATCTATAAACAGTGAAGGAAACGACGCGCAATGTAAGGTGCCTAGTATGCATTTCTACTTTGGACGCATAGTGCGCGCACGTATACACAGCCACTCATCGGTATCAAGAGGTAGATCCAATGATGAATATCCCACACACATGCAGCTAAGGTCATTAGCAGCTACTGCTACACACAGCATCTGCGTAAACAGCACCATGAAGATGATACAACACGTATGGAGAGAACGGAGGCCTCACCTCTGTGCATTGTAGTCGCACATGTCGTATTTGGAGCACAAAGGCACGTCGTCTGGTTTGAGTCCGTGCTTGTACGCCTTCCACATGAGGGAAGTCATCCACGAGAACATCGTGTAGCTTACCATGCCTGTCTTGTCCACCGGCATCTCACGGGGGTCGCTGTAACAAACAAGAAAGAATCAGTATTGCTCACACACGGTAATAAAGAATGCTGCTCTTTATTTGATCAGTTTTATACATACATGTAATACATGAATCGTTCAAAGAAACATTTTTACATGAGTTATTACTGTGAAAGATCTGGTATTTTCGTTCAGAGGGTTCTTTATTTCTCACAGACCTCGCTGTTCTTTTCTAAAGGATTGCTGAAACATGCAGAGTAATCAACAACTTTTGACATTATAACCGTTATGTAAAAAATTGTCCAATAAATACAGCAGCAATTCATACTTCTGGTGTACTTTATGCATGCTTTCACACTGTGAGCTAACATTCAGCTGAAGTATTGACTTTTATGAAGAGTAGAATTTGTTAATAGAAACGAGTTTCATTCAGATGCTGCCAATTGTTGTCGACTGCTAAACTCGTGCAACATCTCATTGAGGAATAGATCACCTCAGTTCAATTGTAGAAGACTTATTGAAACATGTTTACTTTTTGGCTTCATCTTCTATGTTATTCTTAGAACTTTATGTTCTTTTAAACTTCACATTTTAAATTTGAAAATACTTGAATCAGGGTGCATTTTCCTAGTCTGGGAAGCAGTAATTACATTTCAAATAATTGGACAGCAAAAATTGTTTCTTAAAAAACAATGAAACTCTGAAAACAAATTAACCTTGCAGTAAGAGGTACTATTGTAAATACATGTTAGTTGTGAATGGCAACCCTGCATAAATAGAATGACCAAAACTATGTAAAATACCTTATTTCTACAGGTATGACACAAAAAATATGATGGAAGGCTTAGCAGATTTGGCAAAAATCAAAAACTTTTTACATGCAAGTACTGAATACACAAAGAATCAAAGCAAAAGCATTCATCTCTTGTTTGTGGCAGACCATGTCTATCTTGAAAGCATGCAACAAAACAAGCTCATTTTAAATCAACAATCCAAATTCAATTCCTGGTCAGAAATACTTGGTACACAGCCTGGAAAACATCCCAGAAATATTTAAGGAAGTAATTTTTTATTTGTTGTAATTTTTTTAAAGTATTATGAATCAGTTAAATTTACTCTTTTCCTGTTATACCAGCAGTTTTTGACCATCATAAGTTGTATGCATGAACTGTTTGTGACCAGAGAGAGTATTTAGAATGTTTTATGTGAGGAATATATATGACTCGTCAGCAGACAGGAACAAATCTCTGGGTGTATGAGATTACAAATCTCTGGGTGATCTGGTGTACAAATCTCTGGGTGATCTCGTATTTATCAATATTATGAGGTTTGTGGCACATGAGCTTGAACTACTTACAGTGTGTATATTAAGGCATACAAATTAAAATATATAGTTCTGAGTTGCCATGCATAAAAATGTAACTGACTGCAGAGCACAATTCTGAGAAATGGAATGATGATGATGCTTTCCTGAAAACATTGCTAGCAGAAATATTTACTGTTTTTTGTGCAACTATAGAATAGATAGAAACTATAGCTCTACCACTGCTACTATCAACACAATAAAAAAGTAACACACAATTTACAATTGAATTTGTGTCTCATTCACTGACCATTTCTCCTTTCTAACAGGAATGAGGTGCTTAAGAGTGGGTTCATATCTCTTAAGAAGCCTAGGCTCGTGAACGTATGCCTCTGTCATCTGACTGTACTGCAGGGAACGCTCATTTTCTCTTGGTGCTGCCTCCTGCAGAGAGAAGCCTCTCTCCAGAGTCCCCTCCAGACCCATGCAACTGAAAATGTGAGCTTTTGCTGAAAAAATATCTCCATAGAATTAGAAGAAAATTATGCATTCACTAATACATACAATGTGACCATTCATTAATGGGCAGTTAAGTTTTAGCATTCAAAATAAAAATTTGATCTCAGCATCTTATTCTGTTAAAAAGTTTACTAGAACATTAGGAAATTCAGGAACAAACTGTTAAGCTTCAAATACCAGAGGCTTCTATTGCTTAACAGAAAATTTTTTACTTGTGTAAGATAGTGATTAAAAATAATTCACAGCAAACTCATGCTTAAAACAAAAACAAGATTCATAAATATCACTATACTAATAAGAACATTATTAGAGACATCCATATTTAATAGTACAGATGTGGATCTGAAAAATTGTGTAGATATCTGCAGATGCAGATATCAGCACCACCTCTAGTCACTACCATGTACATGACATAAATTTGGCAACAGATTTATTATATTTGCTTATCCAAGAATAATTTTGAAAACAATCAATTGAACTGCCTGTAAAATCAAAAGTAACAAATGATAAACAATTCCCTCACCTCTCATCAAGAGCATCATCAACAGAGCAGTCGATGTTACTGGCAAGATCTTCATCATCCTGCAGAATAGACCTCTCAGACTGTCCATCTAAGTTTGGATCACCTGAGTTGGGCAGGAGTTTATCTATCTCAGACTCATCAATGTTAATAGCAGTCTCACAGGCACTGTTGGATGTAGGATCAATTGGGAGTTTATCTGCTTCTTCTTCATTAAAGTATTTCTTGTCCATATCAACAGTTGTCTTAGTTGATGACTCATGATCAATCCCTTCTTCAGGAAGTAGTTGTGGTTGAACAATAACTGCATTAGTTTCCTGCTTCACTACTAAAGGAGAATCTTCATCCATAACAGATTTTAATGTGTTCTTATAATGCTAACATCTGACAAAAATTGTGACTATACAATAGAGAATTTGGTAACTACTGATAATATAAAACAGCATCTGAAAAAATGAACAAAAAGAAGTAGCAAAAGAAGCACATATATTTTTCTCATTATATGCACTATAACTAAAAATAAATATACAAAGAATTCTAATAAGCAGAGCATGCAAAAAATATCCTTCATTAGGAATAGATTGACTTATAGTTTTGAACAACACTGCTCTGCAATACTTTACCATAGCAAGCACTTTTAATTTATTGAATCTTTCAATCATACATACAAGTTTTTTGTAGGTATAGGCCAAGAAAATGATGTTTAATTGCTATGACACTCTGATAAATAAACTACATTTCCTCTGATGCTACAAGAAAAAGAACATCTTTCAACAAAACAAACAAAAATGTATATTTTTAATGAAGTTGGTACGTAAGATCTATAACAGCTATAATTTCTATCCTTTTTCATTCAGCAAAAAATACAACAAACTTCAAAAATTAATACCACAAATGAAGGTTATACTCCCAAAACTGAAGCAAAACTCATGAACAAAACTGCACAAAAATTATAAAAAATGTAAAAATTTATAAAATCTATTCAAACATAAGAATGCAGACTTTCTTCTTTCTTCTCTTCTTTGTTGTGTTTATTTGGGGCTTTGAAAACTAGTCCATGTAGCCCCAGGTCTGAAGGTAGGTTGATTTTTCCCTTGTTTACGATGTTTCCTTTGTTCCAACCAGCAAAAAGAGAGAACTTCAAATATTTAGCAAAGGATAACAAGGGTTTTGCTTTTCAATGTCCTGTTAATCTTTCAATATAAACAATACTTCATTTCACAATTTATTTTTCTCCTATTTTTTGTATATTACTTTTAAGGTCTACTGTTAGTTGCTAAGGCATGCCCAACCCAGTGCCATGCACGAGTTGTTATATCCGTACTGAAGGTCCAGCCTGGGTGGTGCAGCGTGGAGCTTCTTAAGGCCAAAAGGCAAAAATATCTTATATGACCAAAAAGATCTTAACAAAACAACTCTTGAGGGCATATCTCTGAAGGAGTGAAATTAGGGGTTGTCAGAGACTAAGGAAACATCCCCTCTTACAGGTGGCAACTCTTTACAGTAACTTATATGAGAGCTGCCTAAGGGAGTGTTTCCTGTCTCTGTTCTAAGACTCTACTCTATTTTTGAAGAATTAGGGTTAGTACCAACAGAGGTTAGTCACATTAGTCTACTTGGTCTTAATTTCTGTTTCTATTTGTGTGCCAATCTATAGAGGTTAGAGTGTTAGTTAGGTTGGCACATTCATCAGAATAGTTTAAACAATTAATGAGCACATGTTCTATGGTTTCTACTCTACCACATGGGCAATCGGGATCATTGGTCTGATTAACACAGAACAAGTGGGACCTAAAACCTGTATGTCCAACCCATAGTCTAGCCAAAGCAGTTTCTACACGACTGTTCCTATGGGAGGCCCAGGGTCAACTACCAGAAGTGTCTCTAATTTGCACGAGGTGGTGCACCTTCCCAGTTACCCTTACTTGCTGTAGTCATGTTGAGTCCCGTGTCCTAAATGCTTTACATGCAAGACTTACAGTTTCCTCCTTAGAGTAGGGCGTCAGTATGCGGTATCGCAGTAAATGCGCGGCTTTAGCAGTGCTGTCTGCAGCCTCATTACCCAACACACCTCTATGTCCTGGAATAAACTGCAGCCTAATACAATGAGAAGAAATAATGTTAATCAACTTGTTCTGTATATTGTAGACCAGAGGAATGTAGTATTTAGGTTTTGTGCTGCGAATCAAATATAGGGAGCTCAATGAATTTGTGAATATGACGTATTTATCAGAGGGGGCAGAATTATCCAAGATCCATGACAATGCTTCATGTATTGCATGCAGTTCACACTCTATTACCAGTTTTTTGTGCAAAAATGTTTTTCAGAGGTATGTAGAGATTTATTCTTGGTGGCTGTGGATGAAGTTTAGGCATTAGTCTTGTGTCTTTTCCTTGGGTTTGGTCTCCCTAAGATGGGGGAAGGTGTCACTTGAGTTGTTGGTAAGTCAAGAGTGATCATTAAGTTAGAAGGGTCAGAACAATCATTATATTGAGGTTGTGCTGTCAACGGTCTTTCATTATTGGCAGAAGTGTTCAGCACTTGAGACTTGAAAGTATCTTTGGCAATTTCAATTATTAGATCTTTTAGATTCAGATCCTGATCTTGACGAGTGACAGCTGTGAGTGTTCTTGCCAACAACTCGACCAATTGGGTTACAGTGACATTTGGCGATGTTGGAGAGATAAGTTCATCTCCAGTCTGAGTACCAACAGAGACAAGTTTAGTAGGTTGTGCTTTAGAAGAGTATTGATCCTTACCTCCAGATTGGATCACCATTGAAATGTTTAAAGTTTGATCAGAATGAGGCTGCACCAAGGAAGTCCCTCCTGCATGTAAGACCTGCCTTGCAGCATCCCTATAGGAGAGCTTTTGAATTTGTCTAATTTTCTCCACTTCTCTAGCTTGCCTGATCTTAGAACAACCTCCATAGTTTGCAGTGTGGTTACCACTGCAATTGCAACATGAGCATGTGCTTGGGGAGAGACACTCCCTGCTGTTGTGTGCACCACTGCACAAAACACATCTAGAGGCTGCTCTACAATTTACAGCATTGTGTCCAAACCTCTGACAGCAGAAACACTGCCATGGTTTGCCTATGTGTGTACTTACTCGGTACTGCTGGTATCCAATGCGAATTGAGGCAGAGTGGTAGTATTGAAAACAACCTTGAAAAATACAGTCACTATTTTATCTTTACCTTTGTATATCCGTTCCACTGTCACTCCTCCGAAGCCAGCATCAATCACTGCTTCGGTCAACACCTCACTGCTGGTGTCCTTCCTGAGAGGCCTGATTGCTCCCACTGAAGTGATTTGGTTGGCTGGGAGGTGACACTTGTCCTTCCATGCTCCAATCTCTAGAACACTCAGGAATGGTGAAACATCCTCATAATGTTTTTTCATTGTGACAACCAGAATATTTCTACCTAGATTTTTCTTTATGTTAGAAATGCCTGCTTTTCCTAAGGCAGAATTGGCCAGTGCCTTAATTAGCACCACATCATTGGCTAAAAAATTTTTATTTTTTGCCTCATCTTCCATACTGGGTTCCACCAATATAATGGTGGGATTAGTTGGATTATTATTCTGTTGCATTTTCCTATTATAGTGTTGAACTGGAGTAATGACATCTCCTTGTTCAGGTGAAAACCCCTCAAAACTATGAACCTCTGGATTCAGATTTTTATCTGGATTAATTTCAATAGCTGGTATGGGGGTCAGAGAAAGCTGTTGGTCACCCAGTAACTTCCCATTGTCCCCGATTTGTGAGAAGAAGCCATCAGATATCATGACTTGACATGGCGATAAGGGTTGAGAAGGAGTAGGCGGGATGCACTCCGTTGACGAATCTATGGAGACCCAGGCATCTGAATCTCCCCCTGATGAGAGAGAACTCGTCCCCCTCCTCTGCCTTTTTTTAGGCATGAAATGCTAATAACACAATATCACTGTAACTAATAAATGCAAGAAAAGAAAAAATAATTTTAGATAAGAATTAGGATGCCGAAAACTAGAGTTTTCAGAAAATTCTCACCAAAGACGTGCACAACATTAACCACCACCTGCGGATCAAACTTCTACTTTCGACTTTCTTCTTTCTAATCTTACCGACTTTATCCACATCATATGTTCATACGTACACACAAGCGACCCGACCAACGCCCGACGCAATTCTGTCTTCTGAATCACCTTATCGAGGCACTGAGGCAGCCACCTGTGGAATAGAACATACGGAACATGTAAATCCGCAAAATGATGAATGATGGAATTCAAAAGTGTCACCAGAAAAAAATTGCCCATTATAATATTAGGGATAAAAGAGGCCTCGTGTTTCTGGTTTCACTGACTCATTTAAAAGCCTGCCTTGATAGGATGTTATGAAGAAGCTTTACATTTATGCTCTTGAACTGCACTTAAAAAAGGCGACTCGTGACACAAATAGTCTTTCAAACAAAGAATGTAAGAGAAAACAAAATAAAGAAAGGAAACCCTATTTCATTAAGATATACATAAACTATACAATGGGTTTTTAAGTTTTACCGCTAACATCTTAAGACTAATATTCATGCTTCCAGCGATCGTGCCCGTCCATCTAGTGCCTCCCAGCGTGGCCTGGGATCAGCGAGGCCAGCGTGGCCTGCTATGTGGACTGAAAGTTGGAGAGGAGAAACTGAGTTGTTTGCTGTATGCTGATGATATTGTTGTGGTTAGTGAATCGGAGCAGGAATTGCAAATGATGTTGGAGATTGTGGATGGATACAGTAAAGTTTTCAAGGTGAAATTTGGAGGAGATAAAAGTAAAGTCATGGTTATAAATGGTGATGAGACTGACAGAGATAGAGAGTGGAATTTTGGAGAAGTTAAGATAGGCAGAACTAAGGAATATAAGTACCTGGGATGTATGTTGAGTGAAGATGGATGTGCAAGAGCAAAAGGTGAGAAAGTGGTAAAAGCTATGCAGTGGTGGGGAAGACTAAGTAGAGTGGCCAAATATAGAGCAAATAAGTATGAATGTGTCAAGAGAAATTTGGAAGTATGTTGCAGTACCTAGCATAATGTTCGGCATGAATGTTATGGCATGGAATGGAGGAGACCTTGAAAAGTTGGAGGTGCTGCAGCATAGGGTAGGGCGTTTGGCATTAGGTGCTCCGAAATGGACGGCTGCAGAAGCTCTTAGAGGGGACCTAGGGTGGAGTCTGTTTTCTGAAAGAATGGTGAAGGCTGTGTTGAATTATAAGGTGAGAATTGA
>VCRD01004217.1:0-15058 GCA_006783055.1 Trinorchestia longiramus
ATGCCGACGAGGACAGACACCATCAGCATACCCCCCTGAGAGGAGCTCAGGAAACTCACTCACTCCCCAAAGAGCACAAGACTTGTAACAGATGCTGAGAGCTAATTGAGACCTGGAAAAATTGTACGCATAACTCAGAAACATTTATAAAAGAAGGCGGAGTACTCAAACGTGAGGAAAACAGGAGCCTGTTTTTCCTCCCATGTAGCAGGACACTCAAACAAAATACTCATTGCGCTAAGAGGTTTAATGCAAATATAAAAAAACAAACAATCACACACGATGTGAGACTGCCACATCTCACTTACTTTTAAATATTTTCTCACAAAAAACGTTTCACACTCCAATTGTATGTTAATTTCAACAGTGCTATGAATTCCAGCACAATGAACAGATACAAAAGCTGAAAAAAGTGCGCGAATCCCTACACTACCTTTAACCTCTCAGAGCGCGGTACTTCACTCACTGAACACATCAAAAACGCAGACTGCAGTAAACATCAGCGAATAAATTGATGTGTTCTTAAGTGAAGATGTGAACTCGGTTACTCCAGGTAAATTTTTCCCTCACAACATGAAATAAAATTTATGATTTTACCTGCAGCTACAACAAACGAGTCACCGGGCGAGTGAAGGTAACCAGGGATTCACGTACTACAGAGAACGACGTGCATATTTGAACACACATTATTGTGCTAGCGACCTCAACAAGACACGAAGTGTAACGAATATGTGATGGCTGATAATAAAACAAAGTGACTTACGAGATCAAACAAATAAGCAAAATCTTTTGTGTCTCACTAGAAACTAAGGAAAAAATAATTATTGAGTGCATGTTAAGGAACGCCGTTCAAGTTCTAAATTTCAAATGAATGTTCGTGGAATCATCCGGTCAGTAAATGATCAGCCTCGTGGCATCGGGAATGCGTTTTGTGAAGTAACCACTATGAGACCAGACCAGAACTGTTAGAAGCTAGTGACATTAATCAAATTTCATTTGATTAAGTTGCACAGGCAAACCAACTGATTTGTGGCACTCACAACGAGCCAAGTAAGCCTGTCCCGGAGTGATCGTCATGCACACCGCACGCATGGGGCTCCAGCAGGCCTCACAGACTTGAGCAAATGTATTTTCCATCACTTACACTTCAATAGAACTAAACGAGGGTGATAGTGGCACTGGGGTTGCGGCCTTGGTCTTTGCTTAGGTGGAATTGCTTGGCCTTGGTCTTTGCTTAGGTGGAATTGCTTGGCCTTGGTCTTTGCTTAGGTGGAATTGCTTGGCCTTGGTCTTTGCTTAGGTGGAATTGCTTGGCCTTGGTCTTTGCTTAGGTGGAATTGCTTGGCCTTGCAATCAGACACAACACAATTCTTGCAAAGAGACATCAGTAGACCTCCACAATAAATGTAGTCACTACGAAGAGGGCACTGTAGACAGTGAAAAACTGGAGAATGAAGCAGTAATGACATGAATGAATTTTTTTTAGTGGATTAATTAACCAATTCCCTAATAATTTAACATGGAAAAATATTTTTCAAATCATTTAATAGAAAAAATGGAAAATAACAAATAAAATGGGAAAATAGTACATGCGACAACCCATGATCTCCCCTCGCTCATGTCGGAGAGCTGCTGGGAGTAAATTAGGGTAACGAACGTCAAATTTGTAATCAGTAAGGATGAAAATCATAAAAGTCGCACAAACGTATAAGACAACTCACAGCCAACCATCAGCAATAACAAAAATTAGGTCACGAACACGACAACAAAGCGGAAAGAAGTCAACACTAATAATAACACGGGAACTTGAAAAATATTTCACACCAAATTCGTTCACTAGTTTCCTCTTGTCTGTACGAGGGCACTGATCATATCTCCAGGAGCACTTCTTAAAAAAATCAAACCTCAGCGACTCGAAGCAACGTCAAAAATTTTTCGGAAGATATAGCGCCATCTTAGGGATGCGTGTACTGTTACATTAAATGACAACTGAGAAGACAAGAAACGTATTGAAATAATTTTTCTAAGAAATACACACCGAAATGAACTTATTACGATTTTTGGAATTTCTTAGAAAATCTACTCAGTCAACTAGAAAATTTGTACCAACTTACAGGCATTCAACAGTCGATTAGTCAAGACAATATCTACGTACAGTCGAAACCGTAAATACAAAGGAATAACACTAACAATCAACTGTAATTTTTAATGATACTGATTAAGTAACTTTAAAAACTACTAACCAACTCATAACCTTCAGTTTCATAGCACAGGAAATGAAAGGTAAATTTTTAACAAAGATATTCAACATAACTCCAGAATTTTGGAAAATAGCCATCCACTCACAGTTTCTAACACAGAAGTTCATCGACAAGCTCAACATACGGAAAATTCAGTACCTTTTAGCACTGAACAAAAATAATTGCCACGTTTTCAGAGGTACAGAACACATTTAAACTTTTCAAAGAAACCATTTGAATAAACAATATCATTTGTCAGTGATCCATTTTGTCATGAACAGGATAACACAGCTGCAGCAGGAGACAAGAGTAGTGATCCCATTTGTTCTGGCAGTGTTTCGAGTGTGTAGAAAGACTGAAATTCTTAAAATATTGACAGCTGAGCATGACTGGTTTTTGAAGAATGTAGATGAACAACGAATATCCGCACTAACTGAATGAATAAAAAACACATTAGCAGGTACGTACTCGACTGGGGATTGCTCTGTAGACAAGCTCCTCTTAATACAGAGGAGTGAGACGTACCTAACAATAATAGGCGAACCCAACATGGATTTATTACCGGTTCAGCAATCCCCAAGTCCATTATTACCGGTTCAGCAATCCCCAAGTCAACACCTTGATTCACTCGCTCTACGAACCACCATGACCTTTTGAGAGACCTCTGCCCTCCCTCCAGAACAAGGCCTGTTCAGGAGTTAAACGCAAAGCTTGTACCGAGCACAATACTCTTTTATTTTCAAATGATCATACAGTAAATTCCTTCAATAACTCTGATGCAGGTGGGAACACAACGACTTGCTGTCGAATCGTACGGAACATTTAGCAGCTGAACCGTTGGGTTCCTTACAAGAACAATTCTTTTGCAAATAATGTTTCAACAGAAATTTTCAAGTCGTTATGTTTAAGCTTCACCTTCGTTATTATTTTATCACCACAACAAGTATTGTCAATGGTTGAAATAACTTTTTGTGAAAGTTGATAGAAACAGTGAAACATAATTCTTTTTCTGAGTCAGATCCATTAATTACAATAAATTACTCCGAAGAGTGTCCACAGCCGACTCACGATCACATTCGAGACAACAAACAACGCTTACTACACATGTACAATGCTGAGAGACGGCTAGGAATGAAGCCCCTTATCTTTGTAAGCATATCTACAGAATGTACACCGCACACTTGGGCCTCACCAAGAGTTAGCTACGGGGTGCGGCAATATCCTTCTTGCAAACAAAGTTCTTTTCAAAAAATGGAAGTTATCTTGCCGCACCCTGTACATTACAGATACTGTACAGATCATATAAACTACAGGAGAATAAATATAAGACTTTTACAGTGGCTGGAAAGCGATAGCCTGCACAGCGGCAGCAAAAGCCAGATACAGACTTGGAAGCTCTGGATACAGAGCCATCACAGAACAAACAATGACAGGCACGAACTGGACAATGACAACACAGATGCAGGTGTTAGTTGTCAGGATGAGGTCTGCCACGGCGCCAGATGCACACCATATTGTTGCTGGTCACGGCCACCACGTGGTCTGCTCCGTCTGAGATGCAGCACTTGTCGACCACGATGTCATACGAGTCTAACCGCAGCTTGCCCGCTTTTTCAACCTGTGAAAACACGATATACCTTCACACTCTAAACGCGCAAATGTTAACCCTTCCAAGTCTACTGGGTCGTCCATATACATAATAGACAATGTATCTCTCTCTCTCTCTCACACTCTCTGTATCTGTGTGTGTCCGTCCCATTACTTCCTATCTATTACTGAAGAAAAATTATTAAACAGAAATCAGAACGGGTATGCATGTATTATAAGCATTGTATTGTGGATACGATGGGCGCCGGATCACTATAAAATACTGTACACAATATTTTCCATTATTAGCTTTCTTCTCTTACATGGCCATGTCATCGGAAGATACTATAGAAAATGAAAGTTCTGTATGTACTGATGAAAAATATTCAAGGGTAAAACTGGAAAATGTATTTTATTTCATAGATCCCTAATTTTATCACTTTTAAACCAAGGAATTTCAAGGTGTACTATCGTGGCTGTGCTATCGGTAGATAAGATACAGAAAGTAAGTTCTGAATGAAATACATAGAAAGTATCAATTTAATACACAATAATTCGTTGTAAATCTTTAGTGCATTCATCAATAATTTTCTTTACAATAATTGTGCAAACAATAATTGCAAATCTAAATCGTGAAATTCGTATGTATATAAATAATATATATATTCCACAAACACTTTCAAAAAGCCTAACATGCTGCATTTATCCCAAAAACTCCTGCATTAAGATCACAACCGACATTTACACATTGAATAATAAATAGATCTTTATTTCCGCTAGGCTACCGAGTTACTTAGCTCCCTGTCAGTTTTTAAAGGAATTATGCATACGTCAACTAGAAAATAAATGACCGAAGCAGCCAGAAAAAAGCAGCCTTCACAATGCTCAGATGAGGGCACAGTACAGTTGTGCACTGTAGATAGAGTATATATTGGACTTGATGTTTATACCAAAAAATGACAAAGATAAAGCCATAAGAGGAAAAAAAATTTCCAAAGAAATGACAGAAATTTAGGTGACAAGAATCCATTGAACACAGAAATAATGAATATTATTCACACCCAGTGACATATTATTGATGCGAACTCTTTAATGTAGAGGTTCTTGATTTATGGGAACAACATACAAAAGGTAAGAATAAACCCTTTACTCTCTTTCCTTTCAACCTAAAAGCGAGGCCCAAAGCAGCAGTGGAATTGCAAATGAACACGAGCTACAACTGTCATACTGTGTGTACTGCTGTCACCTAACATGGTGTACTACTGAGTCACCTAACATGGTGTACTACTGAGTCACCTAACATGGTGTACTACTGAGTTAGAACATGAACTACAACTCATACTGTGTGTACTGCTGTTACCTAACATGGTGTACTACTGAGTTAGAATATGAGCTACAACTGTCATACTGTGTGTACTAAAGCGTCAGGTAACCGATGCTGGCGAGACCTTTATCACAATATAAAAGCCATAACAACTATGGACAAGACAGAATTTTGAATAAAAAGCTTTCACTGCAATTCAAATCCAGAGTAATGTTGCGACAGCTGCATTAATTACCTCGGGATCATCGAGGTTGGGCCACAGAAGCATTGCTGTGGGACGCAGGGGATTCTTGAGAGCCTTAGCCCCTGTGATCGGGGAGGCGATGTCCCCGTTGATCACAGCGTGCAGGTCGTATAGCCACAGCGAGCCCTTATCGTCGCCACAAACAAGGACACATGAACCTGCAATGTATATAATTTCTTCACTAATGTAATAATGGTCCCAAATCTGTGGTGAGTTACTCAAGCTTAGTAATTTGTTAAAATATCCGTTTATTCACCACATACTTAAAGAGAGAAAGCACCTAAAAGCATCACTAGCCACACACAATTATTTGCGCGTGGCACTGCTGAGACAAACACGTGTTTAGAATACAATACAATCACGTGTCTCAAACTTCTGGTACGTACATAGGAAATTTTGCAAGCATCCAGAAAACCAAAAAATACTATACGTTAGACCACTACGATATAGGGCATTGGAAAAATTTTCCCTGTAGTGTAATTTATAAGTAGAAATTCAAACAATCATTACGATCATCACATTTACGCAGCAAATTTATGATAAAGGTAAAAAAGACGAAGTCTCCAAGCAGGCTACTAATATCAGGACGTTACAAGCACAGACCGTAAATAAGGGAGAAAAATACAACATTCATAACCTAAAAAACAATGCGTATAATTTGGAAGAAAATATGATAAAAAGTTGTGTTTATTGGTTACACCACGACAACGTGGGACAATGCAAGAGGAATACAATACAAGTGATGTGAACAATGAGCTTTATAAAACTTACATCTGGAAATAAAGCGTGAAAAGGTTTTCTATATTCGCAGAAACGTGAGCATACAATAGTAGTTGCTGCAGGTGACCTGACATGGCTAAAAACCTCTATTGGAACACGCTGCTCTGTACGCCCAGTACATAACTAAAGGCAAGTTTACAACATACAAAGCAGTTGTGCTCGACCATGCATTTCTTTGATACATATTTGATAAATTTTCTCCGTACATTACACACATTTTAGAAAAACTATTGAGGATACTAACAATTAGAAAGTAAAGTATGAAAATCATTAAAAAAATTAATAAAAATCTCTAGTAAACGATGTTGAGAACGCGGTTTAGAAGCGTTTCCCCAAATATAACTGTATTTTGTCGTACACCGAAAAATAGCCCAGCATTAGTGAAGATACAATGAATCAGATTCTTAATACTAGATTCTTCTTTAAATCGGAATCAGCATCGGAGTCCCAAATTCTGTGGCGATTTCAGAGACCTGAAATGATTATTTCCAGAGAAATAATGATTATACGTATACGTATTGAAATGATTATACGTATAACAACCTGCTAATTCAACTACAGGCGCTGAGGAGACACGATAGCATTGATGTCAGAATTTTTACGTAGGTACCAAACATGATACTCATTCTCCTCAAATTATTGTTTTGATACGTTAGGTACTATTCCATATCAGTCAATAGATTTTGGTACTACTGGAAAATTTCATATTTTTCTTAATTTTTTAAAAAATGTATTAGTTAAATGTATATCATACACTTAGTCGAAAGTTCAACAATAACAGGAGAGATACTCATGTTCTTATTCTACAACTTACGAGTGCTTCAGCTTCAATATGATTGATATACCAATCTACATAAACGTTTGCGTTTAAAAGCTAAAAAACACTACTTTAAAAATATAATATCTTCTTTTGTCGAATTACCAATTTTTGAAAGAACTGTAATATATGTATCGATGGGTAAATGGAAGTACAATTCAAGTAATGAGTCCAGAACAAGATGGATAACTGAAAAGAAAACTTACTTAAATAATCAACTGCAGAATCATGGGTTCCAAATAAAAGTGCAATACAACAGTCCATTAAATCATGAATTAAAAATCACTCCATTCAATTATGAAACTTTTTCTGCTTATTTCGGAGTAAATTAATGTTGACTAGCACAATATTTCATTAGGACCCTTGTCATATATGGTTGTAGATTTAAGCTAAAAAAAATTGAAATAAACTCGTAAAGATTTGCAAAGGTTATGGGGCAACAGCTATGCTTCTTCTCTATTGCTCTTTAATAAGAACATCAAATGTCTGACTGAGGCCAAAAATGCTGAAGTCTGAACAAGGGTTCAGACGCAATGCAATAGAACAGGAAAAAACTTAGCAATATATTTTTGATCGGAGAGTTTACACAGGTGAGAACCAACTGAGGTTGACATCATGAAAACTTAAGTTTCTCCTAATTTAGTGAAGCACCAACCTCCCTTCACAAACATTTAATATTAAACGCCTCGTTTCAGAAACGATATCTTCACCACATACAGGGGTCGCTTACGACGTCGAGACGTTTCTGGTTATATTTCAGATAGTGTTGTCACATAAGCAAGTTTGAGGTCTCCACAGCAGCAGGAAGGACTTCACCTGACACCATCAAATTAAGACCTAAATGAGGAAGCAAAACGAGCAGGACAGTAGCAGAATGGATAGTGTAGCGCCAGACTCACGTGGGTCAGCGCCCATGTTTATGTAGTAATTGTCCGTGTCGCTCCACTCCAGGCTGAGCACGTCATCCAAGCCAACTTTGATGTGGAAGTCCACGTTTTTCCTGTAAACAAAAAGATGAAGCCATTTTAGTAGTGGGTCAAATAAGAGCTATTTCATATATTGAATAATTTTTTTCACAAGCTAGTGCAGAACTTTCTTAGTATAAGTTAACATTGAACACCAAAGTCAATGTACATTTCCTTTGAAGACTAATTTTGTATTCATTCAGTTGAATTAATAGAAATAGAAAAAATCCCATTTGAAAAAAGTAGACGAACAGTAAAAAAGTTGTACTTCGAGAGCGTTGAATGCGATTTTTTTATAGTTAGCCAAGCAATGATATAGACTACAAACACATAGTTTAAAAAATTACTGAAAATAAACACCAGTGTTCATATCGGTAGACAACTGTTCTCTGTGGATAATATAGTACACTCGTACACTTCCATGTCAAGAGCAGTAGATACATAAAGCAGCAAGCACGGAGCCCAGACCTAAGTTTTAACATCGGAGGACATGGCTCAATTTCTGATCCATAATTCTGCTTACAAGTACACTCTGTTACCAGATCAGAAGCACCGTTTACGTTGTGCGGGATGCACACGGCCACTTCATCAGTAATCAGACACGGAACCATTTAGAAGTAAGTTTATTTACCTGGCTTAACCTTCCCGATTTCCAACGCCGTAACACACGTACATCCACACACGTCGGCGGTACAGAGCTTGGTCTCAGGGAACCAATTCAGAGTTCTAAAAGCACAGAGTCTGCCTTTAAAATATTTGAACTAAAGAGGGATGAGGGATAACCTTCTACCCAAACAAATACATTGAGGAGCTACTTACGATATCTGATGAAGCAACTTGCTCCACTACACACCACAACTTACAGAGTGGTGATGAGCAGCTTGTTCTGCAGGTGTCTTGCTTCACTACACACAACTTACAGAGTGGTGATGAGCAGCTTGTTCTGCAGGTGTCTTGCTTCACTACACACAACTTACAGGGTGGTGATGGGCAGTCGTCTGTTCTGCAGGTGTCTTGCTTCACTACACACAACTTACAAGGTGGTGATGGGCAGTTTGTTCTGCATGAGCCTGCGGACGTCCATGACGTAGATTCTGGCGTGCAGCGCGCACTTGGCGGCGAGGACGGTGTCCCGCACCAGCACGATGCTGTCCACCACATTAGCAGCCTTCTCGTCGAAGGAGGGGGTAGGTAAGTCTACCTTAGTCACGCACAACCTGGACAACAAAAACTCTGTTAGTTTCTTACTCTGAGACACAACACAACTGAAAATATTGGTTTGTTTCTTGAGGTTTATGGGGAGGTTACTGCAGTGAGGAAACACAGGAAATGTAGTTATTACACCTGGAGTACGTAAATTCTTTACCACCATGACACGTTACTTCTCATGCAGAAAATGTTACTAAGACAAGCAGTCAGTGTAGTTATAATAGGCTTATCCTTGCACACTAAATTAAGAAAAATGTTTGACAGATGTAAAAACTCTTAAGCATGTAATTCAAATACAAGAGTTCCGAGTGCCCATGCCGCAATTCATGAACAACTAAGCAGCCGTCAGCATGACTGCCGCAAGTATTGGACTTGAACGTTTGACTACTGCCGTAAGCAAAGCATTACAACAGAAAACTGATTTCGGTCTATGAATGAATGGTACCACAAAAGGATACCAGAGAACAAATTTAGCAGTTTCAATGCTTTTAATCCTTTCGGTCCCGACGGCATCTCTGGTAGCCGCAGTCATTTTTCGCCTATTAAGATGCAGAGCAACACGTGTGTCTGTGCAAACGCTGGTAGGGCAGTGCAAGCTAGTTTGATCAGGACAATGCAGTGACCTTAAAACATCACAAAGAATCTTTTTTAAAATTTGATGTTAAATACGTTGAATAGGTTCTGATATTTGCATCATGGTACCAAACGGGTTAAACAACCCATAAAACACTTTTCTCCCTATCAATGACTCTCATGCACGAACAAATACAGAGCACAGCTTTACTTCACAACTTTGAAGTTAACTCAAACATAACAGCAGTTCAAAATTTTAGCTTTTGTTTGATTAGTGTTTGCGTCTCTTATTTGGAAACCCACTTACATAATCCATTAATCTAATAAGGAAACATTTCTATGATTGACATTCGTAATTATTCATCCACACAGCAGAACTGGCTGAGGCAATAGCTCTCCTTCAGCAGAGGACAGGGGCGCCAGGGCGGCGACTCAAGCCTGAGACTCACCTCTCCCCTCTTGAGACCTTGTCAAGGTCGACTTCATAGACCAGGAGGGCGCTGTCACAGCCCGCCAGCAGCAGGTCCAGCTGCTGACAGTACGACAAGTTATACGCGTCACCAGACACCGCAGGCAGCGTCATCAGAGACATGCACTCCGTCTTGCTGTAGTTGGGGCGGTACAGCTTCCCCACCTCCCAGATCTCGATGTGGCCGTCCTCGTGCCCACCTGTGGAGGGAACCTAAGTTTAGGAGCATGACACATGACACTCTCATCCGCAGGAAGCTTAGTCTCAAGAACTTGCTTTCATGTTATTGTGATTCAAGGCTAAATCTCACTACTCAGGCAAAAGAATGATGTATTTTAATACAATACCTGTTTGACTAACAACATGTGAGCAATTTGATATACATCAGCAACCAAACATTATGCATTAATGTGGATAAATGTAGGCAATGTGAGTGTGGTATCAACATGAGCATCACTGTGAATATCAAACAATTTTTTTTTATATATGATCAAAAAAATAATTTGATAAAAGATGAAGCCTTTTTAATTTAAACTATTCCTGCAGTTGACTTATGTCATCAGTTCTGTACAAATTATCAGATATTACTGAAGTGTAAATAGATCATTTCTATGTGTAGAATTTTTAATTCCATTTGTTTTTTCTGGGTACTGCTTCTATCCCACCTTTATTTATAGTATTTATTTTAGTACAAAAAGTTGATACCAAAAGTTGTTTAATTGAGTCAAACAATATGTGTTTAAAATTTGACAATAATTTATACTATGGACAGTAACAGATTTAGTAACTTAAAGCAAAAGTTTCAAAGCAATTTCTCTCCAGAAAGCAGCACAAACTATAGATTCCTGCATTATATAAGGCAGCAAAAATCCATACTTTCTTTGAATAAAATTGGCAAGTTCTTCAAAGCCTAAAACTGTTCCTTAGGATAATTTTTTTGATGTAATCTAAACACAAGACATATGATTTTATTTAAAACCTAAATAATTTAAATTAAATAACATATTAGTTGAAGCAGTAATTGAATAAAAATAACTTACAGAAAAGCCAGGACTGCTTCTTTGGATGGAATAAGAGTGAGCAAATGATAGCATTTGCCTTGGTGGTGACAGTGCGGAACATGTGGTAGCAGAAGCCCGCCTCTACGTCGACCAACACCACTGTGCTTTTTCCTCCTCCAGCTGCCACAACACTGCCTCGTTCCAACTTTTTCTTCTTTTTCTTTTCCATGTCTCCATTTGACTCGTCAGGGTCTATTGTTTCATCACAGACCACATCCAGGGTTGACCAAGCCAAAGCATAAAGATTTTCACTAGCTAACCTAAAGAAAAATGAATTAGGAATATTAAATAACATTCCGAGAATTACACAAGGCACTGTCAATACAAAAAATGAACACACTAAATCCCAAAGTTAAGCTTTTACATTTTAGATACAAATGAGTTAAACATTGACTACAACCCTGAATTGGAGATGCTGAAACAGTTAGCAGGACATTTCTTACACATCGATAATTAGATACTTTAACCACTACCAGTGACTACAACTCTTGTCTATTATTTCCTCTGTAACTGCTACATACCTGTATTCTATAACCATGACACATAGCCAAATATTTAAGAGACATTTTAATTCAGAACAAATATGCTCATCCTGTGCCAATACTCACGCCTTAGTGCTACGGTTATACTTGAGCAGAACATGACCAGTGGTGACATCAATGAAGCAGACTGATGAGCCTCCACATGTGGCTACTACATCACTTGTGATCAGCTCACCCAGAGCATGGGTTGGGGCAAACACACACTGCCAAATCTGTGGCAGACATACAATGGTAGATCATTAGAAAATACAAGTAGGCACTATGTTTTGTAAAGGAAACTCTCATGGAAATAGCTAATTAATTGATATTTTTTTACAGATGAGAAACAATCAATTTTTTAGAAGAATATTTAGATAACTAAAATATAGTTCAACAACTGGAGTACAATTTAAACAATAATAATACCATATTAATAATTGTTAAAAATAAGAATATCAAAATATCTAATGCACCTTTTTGAATACAGGAAGACATCAGCTATTTGATGTAATTGACCTACATATATATACATCTAATAAGATATATAAATCTTAAAATTTTTCAATATCTATTCTAAAGTACAGTGAACTCCACAAAATATGACAACATTTCGATAACTTAATTTAGTCATAATTGGCGCATGATCACATAACCAAATTTTTAAGCAGTGACATTTTCTATGGCTTTACACAGAACAAAATTGTTAAGGGTAACTACTGAGTAAAAATTAAATATATTTTTTATCAATCTCAATTTTTAGAACTAAATACACCAAGAAATGTCAAATATCATGTATTATATCAATATAGAATTTCAAATTCTACATTAATATGTACAAAATTTAGCCAATGCAATCTAGAACCCAAGTAGATCTGTTGTTATTTAATCTTATAAAATGGTGTAAAAATTAGCAGGATTGACAAATACACAGACATTAACTTACAATATTGAAATGACTTCATTTGTGTGATACAAAAATAAAGGAAATGTGTTTAATTTTTAAGCTTTTTAATTAATTCTCACATATCTGTGGACCTAAAGCTACTCTTTAAATACTTTTCTAGGTCATATTTCTCAAACACTAATCACATGACATGATACTGTTTGATTTTGGACTAACAGAATTGATAATTTTTAATGATGTCATATTTGATGAACTCTTTAGTGCACGGTACACAAGTAGTATATATGCTACATCATATATAAAATAAATATTACCTGAGTTTGTACATCTGCAGGATTATTGTTCTTGCTGTGAGTGCGTAAGAAATATGAAGGTGTGTAGTACAGGTCACCCTCAATCTTCTCAGGGGCTGGTTCATTAAATTCATACCAGGGATCAGCCAGAAGACTTCTGGAATTTTTTCCATCAGACAGACTAGAATCTGCTTTGCTACTTTTTTCTAAAGCTACAGCTGATGACTGTTCTGAATCCTTAGTTGTGTTCTCAGACATGTTGTCAATCTTTATCAAAAGAATCACATGTCATGAGATTATGAAGAAATTATCCTAGTGACCAATGCAACATACAATAAAATATTCTTACTGTTTATTATTTATTATAGTACAGAAGATAGATACTTCACAATACAAAGGTGGGAAAATATATAATGTAGGTTACACAAAAATAAAATTCATAAACTACCAAGCCTGCCACGTAAAACTTAAAAACTGAAAAACCAATACAAGGTTAAACATTTTTAATGACAAGCAGACTCAGCTTTACACACTCAGTATCAGCATGAATATCTCAAAAGTTTACAAATTGTGGAGTAGAAATAATTATTATACATGCACTAAGCACCAGTAAAAAGAAGCACTTTGATCAATACAAGTGGCCTATCTCAAAATGAAAAAGTTAGCAAAAAGTATGTGAACTTGAGTTGTAGAGTTTTAAAAGTCAATCTCAGCCATAAAATAGAATATGTTAAAAGCATTAACTGGTGTTAACCAGTCTGCAAAGCATGGTTTGTAACATTTTACACGGTTTAATCGATTTTGTTCAAATAATCCATGTTAAATTTCAATAAAAGATTATACCATAAATAAAATATGAAGAAAATTTGTTCAAAAGTGAAGAATGAAGAAAATTCACTCAAAAGTTGTCTTTGAAACTTAAAATAATTGTCAGACACATTAGGACCCCTCATTTTCTGTAGCTCCTCTGCAAAGCATTACATTAACTCAGCAAAGCAAGTGTCTCAATTTTGGAGATTTAATCACAAAGTTCAACACTACATAATTTCAAGGTTTCATACCAACTGAGCATATATTTTTAGTTCAAGAAGAGGTAAAAAAACTACAAACATGTGGTCATAACCTGAATATTGTCACTGGATTCCTTCAAACCTTCTCTATTACTTGCAATGAGAATCTATAGTAAAGAATATCAGCTTGTGCCACAAAGTTAAGATGAGTCTAAGCATCAGGGTGAAAACTTATTTATGAATTGCAGAGCTTACAAAATCAAAATTCTAATTTCATATATTGGCATACAAAACACACATTGTTTAGAAACAATATGTAATATTTTCAGGTAAATTGCACAGTTATTAATACCTAACACAGGCACCCACTTTTCAATGAAAATTGTATGACTATATTATTCTTCAATTGATATGGTATGAAAATACACATTTAAGACAGAAACTAAGAGACAAAGGTTGGGAGAAAAACACATAAAACACTGTTGGATAATGTTAATTGTGCTTGTGACATGCAATTACTGTCTTTTTTAAGCATGGGCCATAGAACAAAATTTGTAGTTCTCTCTCCACCTTTGGCAAAACGGAAAACGGCTAAACCATACTTGCTCCCTAAATGCTAGCAATACAAGCTATGACCTAGAGCAGTTAAACCATTAAACAATCTGCTTAAAAGGTCTCTTTGTTTATTTAAATTTTTACATTGGGCACTTGTGTGTATGTAAACATAGCATATGCCTTTTTTCTATTTTCATCAGCACTTTTGTATAGACTTAGACTTAGATTTGAGGGCCAGCGTTTGGCTTGGGCCTTTGTAACGGCCTTCAATTCCCTCTAATATCCAGGCATACAACAGGATGGCATCCCAGAGTTTTTCTCCTGTGAGCCAGGGTTGTCTAAAGTAATTCCTCTAGGGCCACCCTGAGTCATTTAATGTAAATAAACCAGCCAAGTGAGGGCATCACTGGAAGATCCAGCTTGTCACAAACAGCCCCACAAGCTTAGCAGGTACTCACATTAAAAAAAAAAGACTATTCAACATCACTGTCACTTATTCCATGCAT
>VCRD01004217.1:31004-48729 GCA_006783055.1 Trinorchestia longiramus
TCCACTATATTTTGTATTCAAGTCCTCTTGCATCATAGCTTCATTTGCTGTTTCTTGCCCATGGTGTGCTGTTCTACATGGAGCATCGACTGAGATGAAACTTGGAAAGTTACTCCAAGGTGGTACTGCGGACAGGGTTTCCGTTTGGACCCTACGTGGGATGGGTGCTTTCATTGAGACTAAGACTTGTCTTGCTTGGGTCTCAAATACTGTTTGTTGCCCTCTCCTTGCTAGTCCCAGCTGCTTCAGAGTATAGTCATGATTTCCTCTATTCATGAGACGGATATACTAGCGAGCTGTCAGCAATTGGAGCCGCAGTTCCGGGGGGGAGGTATCCTCGACTCCACCTCCAGGGATAAAACTGGGCTGGTTTTCCTCACTTCCAATACGCTGCGTAAAGCCGTATTTTGAATGTCGGAAAGTTTTTTGAGGCTGCTTGACCGAAGCATTCCCCAAGCAGGCCATCTGTACTCTAATTTGCTTCTGATAAATTCTATACACACTCGTCGAAGAAGCAAGCGGGATGCACCCCAGCGTGCTGCTGACAGGGCTCACAACACTTGTATCTTTTTTCAAAGGTCCCTCCAGATTTCCTATATCAGCTGCAAAGGTGAGTCTTGGGGCATCAAAGACAATCCCCAACACCCTCTGGTAAGTTACGTTTCGCACCACTGAATTGTTCAGTTGCAGTATTGCATCAGGTATGCTGTGTTTCTTGGTGAAGATTTGTTGTAAACATTTTGCTGGGTTCACTATCAGTTTCCATTTTTTTGAACTAGTCTGCTAGCGAGTTCAAGTGCCTTTGGAGGTAAGCTCTCACTTCTGTTCGGGAGTCACCTTTTGAGAGTATGGTGATATCATCTGCATATATGATAAGTTGTATCCCATCAACTGGAAGGTCTGACAACATGATGTTGAAAAGCAGCGGGCTAAGAACTGTTCCCTGTGGCAGTCTCCATGTGATAGGCACACCCTCTGATTGCACTGCCCCCAAACGCACAAAAGCGGTTCGCCCCATCAAATAGTTTTTGATCCACTTCACGTAAGTATTTTCCAACCCTGATGCTATCAGTTTGTAGATTATTCCTTCATGCCATACACTGTCATAAGCACCATTTAAATCCAGGTATACTGCTATGCATACTTGCCTCCTGATGAAGGTAGTGGCAATGAAGTCTTTAGTAATAAGTAAAGTGTCCATTGTGCTCTTTCCTCTCCGAAATCCCGCTTGCTCCCCAAGCAAAAAGTTATTAGTCTCCACCCAATACTCTACTCTTCTCTGGATCATATGTTCCATTAGATTGCCAGTGCACGAGAGCAGGCATATAGGTCTATAGGAGGAAACTTGCTCTGCGTCCTTTCCAGGTTTCAGAATACATAGGTATGTTCATAAATTGTACTGTTTCTGTCTATCTTTCGCCACAAAACCACGTTCGAGGAGTCGTACAGTAAGGTTTTACCATATTGATTTGCTATGTTATTCAAAACAAATCAGAATAATGTTAAGTATAGTCATACCGATAAGTAGAGCTTTACACGCGCAACGGTGCATGAAATTCATCATTGAGATGAAGCATTGAAGAAAATTCATTTACTATTTGGTTTTAAAACTTCTAATGATGACAAACAAGTTGACTTACAATTGACCATAAATGAAAGCCATGTCACCCTGCACCATGACACTTTTTTCTTCTACTCTGAAGAGCGAAGTGCCCAACTCACGATCAAAATTCAACAATTATTTTTTTCATCGGTCTAAGTATTTGTAACGAAAAACTTGCTCTTCATATAAGCATTGTATCAGTCAAAATAAACAATGACCATAATATATATGCCTTTATGCGCGATTTATTTCGTTAGATTCGCGAAATGAGAGATGGAGTTACCCAGTTCTAAATGACACTAGCTAATGTGACTAAATTATAATTTAAATAAGCCCTAACCTAATATAGGAAACAACTATGTTCATAAGCTACAAAACGCAAGGAGCTATATACCTGCAACTCATGGATTCTAGTATTGTCAACTTTTAAAATAGAAGTCCTATATTAACTCATTCTGACTTTATAGAGTAAATACAAAGTTGAATCGTTGAATAACGACTAGCTTTCACATAGCTGTCTTCGGCTAAATGATATTTTTATCAAAATTTTAGTGACTATTTCTGTTAAAAGAATAGATGAAACAATAAAATTTGTATACTGATGCTCATCATTAAAATCAATAGAAAAACATTAAAATTCTCCAAGGGACGTAGAAGTTATGCCGCAACGCACACAGAAGTGTTAATGTCAGCCGGAACCCAACGGAGAAAACTAAAGAATCACTTATATCTGTAAATGAGTTAATTATGGACTGCGTGAAGGGGTTGAATATTACTCATTAACCATTATAAGCTGCCGATGCGTTTGACTTTTGAAGTGTTAGGCATACAATTTGACACCACTTTGATATTGTTAGGTGGATTAAAAAGTAGATATTAAAAAAATCATTTGAAAAAATAAATTCATTTCTTCCTAAAAATTTTTGAAATCATAATTTATGGCATCTACTTTCGTAAAGATATGCTACAAATAATAAATTTATACGTATGTACAACACAGGATTCCTAAACATATGCAAAGAACACTGCCGGAAATAAATTCTACGGATAAGCATTCCAGGATTAAATTAACAAATCCACACACCAAAGATTCGAATACTAACCCATAAATTTTGCTGTTTGGAATTTTTAATACAGTGACAGATTGCAACTTGTATCGAGTTAACTGAAGCTCACAGACGTTTAGTAAATTACGGTACGATACTCAAGGTCTCCATTCATGACAGTTGTAGCCTAATTTCATGTTGGCTAATTCACTTTAAAATTCATTAAACTTTCATTCAACCGTCTTCATGCAGACGGAATATAGTGCAACATAATTTTTATTAACATAAGAATTAAATGACTTCAATAAACATGCAAAGATGAAATAAAAACATGGAGTGAAATGTAGTACAAAATCTTATAAATGATATATCATATTTTCCAGTAACGACACAATTTCTCCTACCCAGCTATTTTTCTATCTAAATGACCATATTATCTATATTATAAGATATTTGTATTTATTTTTCTTAAACTGTAATTGCTAGGTCTACATTCAAAAATCTGAAAAAATGCTAATCAAAGTTAAATAATAATCGCCCTTTGCATCTCAAAGTTATACAAGAACACACTTCGCTTCGGTAGATTCTGCACTAAAATTACACTCTGTTGTAATTAATTTGAAAGTATTCACAACTCAGTCACTCATAGCTAATTTCAAATGCATATCTTTTATTTAATAATTTGCGCTTCTAACGCTCGTAGTTTCCAATGCATAAATTATAATCACCGCAATCACGCTGGCGCAAATTAACCAGTGTCCATTCCCACACTCGTGCAAGCGTAAGCAGTAAATCATATCAGTAGTCGCTGCTTGAGATACCAGAATCGCCGTTGAATACTGGCAAACAAAATGAATCTAGTCTCACAGTTGGCCAATTCGGCAAGACAATGTGGGAGCGGGGCACGTCCATCTCACCATCCGTTCTTTTGTCCTCCGTCTGGACCAGACAAAGGAGGCCTGCGCCAGCTTGGCGGTCAGTGTGCTGGAATAGCGAAGATACAGGCGCCGAATTATATTTAGAATATTAGATAAGTGTATGCAAACTGGCGTTATATTAGGAGAGGTGAGAAATGTACATCAATTGCCTAGAGTGTAATCTTCTTGATTTTTTACCAGTTCTTGTAATAATGTAGTGCACTTGAGTCTACAAGAAGCGATAAACGAAAACCATCATCATCTTAACTGACAATAATGTACGACATTAGTTACACTTTCTGAGTTTCCATAATTTCTTTGTGTGATAACGTAGACGATATTTGTTATTGGGTGGTTCTTACTTATTTTTAAATTATTTTACAAGGTCCTCGGGTTTTTAAATGTTTTTTTACGTAGAAAACTGTATCTGAATTATTCAATCACTCAAACAATCATTCAAACAGCACTGAACAATTCAAAAATGTATCTACTATTGGGTGGTCTTCACATATTTTTTTTTTAGAAATTTAAAGAATTAGCCAGCGAATAATCGTTCGAATAATTGTTTGATATCTCAAATAATTCAGATGCAGTTTTTCTACCTCAATAGGAACATTCGGAAACCCTGGGACGTTCTAAATTAAATTAGGAAATACTCGACAATTAGCTCAAATAAAGAATTCAGTAACGCACTAAAAGAATCATGGGAGTATAGTTAGGGACAAAATTATTCGAGCACCAATGTTCAAAATTTTTAATCATTCGTAAATTTTTAATGCTCTTGATTGATTTCATCTAACAAATTTAACATGAGCATCATTCAAAGTAATGAACTAACAAAAATATCTGTACAGTTAGACTAGAGCAGGAGAACATAATAACAATATTAATAGTCAACAGCACGATCTTTCATCTTGATAACTTCCGTCAAACGGGTGATATTACTTTCAATGAATTTTGAACATGTGTTGGGATGTTATTCCCTTTTTCGAATTTGTCGCTCTCAAAACCGAGTTTTTTAATTGCTTTTCATGCACTTACCATATAAAGAGTTTGGAATCATGCGAGCGTTACAGTCCAAAAAATGACTATCAGTATTAAACATTGGTGGGTGTGGGGATAATTTCGTCATTAACTGTACATGAAACGTCATACCAATCTTACAGCTGTAAAATTGGTCGTGCAAACCATTGTGTTTTTCCGAGTATTTTGACTTGAGCAACGAATTTCCTAGCTCTACGCACCCAGCCGAGAAATAAATACAATCAAGCTCTTTTCAAAGACAAACGACCTCGATTTTTGTTTCTGACAGCGTGCATTGTTCGAATTCCTGCCTTATTCATGAACAATCCAATGCATTTCATAAATGATTGGCTGCTTGTAAATAGGGAAAGTTTTGGTGAAATGATACGGTGTAATCATTATACGAAATTGCAACAGAAATTTTTAGTATTGTACCATGTCATACATAGACGCTCGTGATACTAAATTACAAATTACATCGTCAAAAACTATGTATTTCTTAGTTAGGACTAATTTATTCCCTGAATCACATTTAAAATTCTTTCCTTTTCCCTTTTGCAAGCATAAGAATTACTTTCGGCCAACACACGGTCTTGACATGTGCAAAATCAGTTATGCACGGAGTACATCTTCTTGCTTCGCTATGGCGAAATGAGACCTCGGCGCTAGAATAGTAGATGATAGCGGTAGCGTCCGATCTACGTTCACCCTTTGTACTCAGCAGTCCATATCCATGTGGGGAGAGTGAATATTTTGTGTCATATATGTTAACTTCTATATCCTTTTATTATCTTAGTATCGAAAGTATTTAAAAGTTATTTTATATTGTAATAAGAAATCGTACTCTTGATTGAGCAGATAGTTTTCTGCCCAGATACTGGTCGTGTGCAAGTTCTATTGGCTACAATTGCTTATATTTAGCCCTGTCTTTCTCTAAAACTTTGCTGTATTTAATGGCCACTGATGTCTTCACATATTGTCTTCACATATTTCATTAAAGATGTTCTTCGACTCCGGAATAGTTTCTACTGATGAAAACAAAATGCTCATTTCTACGTTCCTAAACAATCACTACGCTGGAAATTTGTCGTGACTAGTATTCGCAAAAAATGCAAATATTAAAAAAAAGAACAAACTTTAAATATATTTTTGAAATTTTCGAAGCAGGTTTCATATTGAAAATTTGTTCTTGATTGGCAACCGTCGTGGGCAATAATAAATAATACCTGACGTAACGTTTACAACGACATACGAATGTCATAACTTACGAATTATTTAACATACGAATGGTCATTTGGTTCAGATTTCCGCTCAACACTCGAATGTTTTTTGGTTAAGATTTCCATGGGCAGAAATCTAAACCAGATGACCATTCGTATGTTAAATAATTCGTAAGTTAGGACATTCGTATGTTGAGGTACCACTATATCACCAGCTTGGTCGACTGGTGAGCGAATCTGCTTGCGAGCGGGAAGACCCGGGTTCGAATCCCGCTGCCGACATGGTTGACGCAGCTAGAAATACGGCATGGGACCTGGGTAAACAACTGAGTAATTATCGAAGTAATTATCCAACCCAAGAATGGGCCAGAAGGTTCGTTCCTATAGCCTCATTCTATTCTATTCTATTCTATTCTATGCTGACAATAGAAATTTGTATGCTAGACAAAGAAACACCTATAAGAGTTAATCGTTCAACTTTTCTGTAACTCATGTCAGTCATATATTTCTAAGAGTCGTGTCACCTTCAAAAGACCTACATTGGATCAAACTTAGCTCCAAGTCTTCTTAATTTTTTTTAGCAAAGTTGTCAATTTGAGAAATCTTTTGAAGTTCACTACGAGCGCGGGTCCAGAGCCTAGGCAACAATAGAGCGAGTCTCTCGCTGCTAACAACACACAGACCGTGAGGTACATCACGAGATGACCAGCGCCGCTTCAACTTCTTGTTTTTACACAGAAATTCGACAATGAAGTTAGAGTTATTCGATTAAAGAAAACAGGGAACAACTGAGGATAAAATTATATTACTTTTCTCCATTCAACTGCGTAAAAAACTACAAAATTAAAAAAAAAACTAACAATGTGGCTCAATTGAATTTACCTGGTATACAGCGCACGAATAGAGACCTACTATATAGTACAAGTGCAAGTAAAAAAAATTATTTTGCTCCATAAAAGCAGTAATAATTTTCCTATCGCTTCATGTATGTAGTGTAGAGTAACAATTCGAAAATTAGACGTAACTGTGCGTGTATGTCTCATGCAAATGTATGCATGACCATGTATTTCGCACAATGTAAGATCTTGCAGTGGAACATATGTAACGATAGCTTCGTTATTATAGTACGGAAATCCGCACTAATAGGCAATTAAAACATTACTCCAGCTGGCACACAGGCGCCACTGCAAAATAAAGCCGTGGTTTATACTGATGCAGGTCCTGAGATCGTTCCAGGCTGTCCAGCAAGAATAGCAAGTAAATAATATTGTATTACCGACCTGTGAGGAATATATGAAAATCCCTGTTGAAATGGCTATAGTATTCAGATCAGTGGAATAGTAAATATGGAAACTCACAAATCCTTGAGTGTTGAGCTTCAAGACTGAATAATATTATTTAATGGTTTAAAGTATTAACTTCTCTATCCACAGTAAAACTGCACGTCAGGCACGTAAAAATGAGATTAATTTTCAAATAAATAAGCTCATTTTTGTCTCAAAAAGCCAATGAAGAAGGATAAAAACTTCCGTCTTCTTTCAATCAGGGACATACATAAGTCCTCTCTTAGTCTTCCATATTTTCGCTAGAAAAAATGTTATCGACGATAAGCTGTCCAGACTCGTTAGCAGGAGTTTCTCCCAACTTTCACGCGAATTCTAAAGAAGAAGAAAAAATCGAGACCAGCTGTTGGTCCGATCTGCGTCGGAGTGGCAGGTGGCGACGAAAAATCATACGCAGGTGTTCGCTGAGTGGGAGAGATTTATTTCAGGGCTTAAAATGCTAGTAACTTGTGCTAGAAGGAAGCCTACACAAGAAATTAAAATGCAGTGAATTACCCTCATTAACTGAAAAAGTAGTGACGCTCTGTGGGAGAAGAAAAATGATGTGTTTTCGAATACACACTGACCGAGTTTTCATGAAGGCTATTTTAATATGAAGGTAAACTCCTAGCACAGAAGTGCTTTAAATAACTTTGAAAAAAATGTTGGCCAAATTATTATTCATACATAAGCATTTCTATGAATAATAAAATAGTATCAATATGAAGTAAGGACTGAGGCAGTATGAGATGTAGAAGCATTGTTGCCGTAATGTATAGAACTGCATCAGTTTATGCCGTGGTGATAGATGTAACTTTTTATTGCAGGATACTCATAGAATTTACGAGAGACAGGATATTTTGTTGATATGTTTCTTATTGAGAAGGGCACGTGGATCATAAGAGCTGGTGCTGCACATA
Source organism: Trinorchestia longiramus (assembly GCA_006783055.1). Lineage (NCBI taxonomy): Eukaryota > Metazoa > Arthropoda > Malacostraca > Amphipoda > Talitridae > Trinorchestia > Trinorchestia longiramus. The sequence continues at coordinate 39,056 of VCRD01004217.1, forward strand.
GATCACACGACACAAATTACGTGGGCCCATCGATAAATGTTGTCCCACGAATACGAGCCTCTTGCTGAAGTCCCTGCAACAAAATAGCACAATATGTGTATCGATATTACGCAACTGTGTCATGCTTAGTTGAATTGATTGCCGACGCTAAACGAGAGCAATAATTTGTGCAACAACTTCTCTTCTGCTGCCACCATTCTCTACAACAAACGCTCACGATATGCTCTGAAGTAGAAAATCCGAGATGAGCTGAAGCAAACCCACTACAGCCTTCCTCAAAAATAAGTTAATTATCCAAGGATTTGCGCGTAATAAGTTCTACTGAAACTAACACACATATTAATCTTAATGTATAGAAGAAATATACAAAAAACATACAGGAAAGGGACTAACACATTAATTTATTCAACTAATGCATACGACTACAACGGCTGCGTAGAAGTGGGTTCTGATCAGCAGGTACAAATTGAGATAATTCAAAAGAGTTACACAAAACTCCTGATACATGCACCTGAGTTTTGTACATGGTCTTATCTTGAAATGACTGGCCTAAATCTTACAGTTGAAGTTCATTGAGTTTTATTGTTCTACGCTCAAGTGTGACAGATGACAAGGTTGTTTGAATAAAATAAATTTTCGACTCGTTTTAATGTTTACCAAGATTTCAATATGAAGAAATAATCACTTTCTAGAACACCCACAGATTGCATTCAGGTAAAATGCTCTGTTATATAACTTTACATACATTTTCCAACATTACTTACGATACAAAATGACGCAATTTCCGTGTTACGCAATTTCCGCTTCTCCTAAAAATTACGTTCTTGTGCAACTTTAGAAAGAACGTTTCAAGTTTTTCCAAGTTATTTTAAGTTACTTTTTGTTATGAAGGACAAAGCCAATTTATAAAATCTTGGTTGTCATAGTTGCAGTGGATCCCTCGCTTCTATTTAATACTATTTGAAGAATTTGTTTCTCGTTGTCAACATGCGTGAGTTATTTTGCTTAGCCTTAAAATAACATAAATTCATTACTGCAACATGCTCGTTTATAAAATTTTCAAAGATTTAAGCTGCTTCGCTCTATAATTTGAAATTTGTTCATACAAAGCAGATAAAATTCGCAAGTTTACGTAGTGTACGGAAGTTGCTTTGTTCATCCAGGGAAATAGCGGGCAGAATGGCAGAGTTTTGCGGGACCAAAACGATCCGTGTTCCTCGACAGAAGATGCCTTGCATGGGAGCCACGACCTTGATTGTGTGCGTAAACTGAGTCCCGACGCGGAATTGTGTCTAATAATTTGCCTTTAGAAGCAGTTCTGGTGACACACAGGATTCCTGCTCCCAAAGCGACCTGAGCTTTTAGAGGTTTCTCGCTAAAATACTACATGGAGATAGCAAATAGATGTAGCTATAGGAAAATATGCCAAGAAAAAAGGTTTGAAGAAACAACAGAAATAAAATTAAGGTCGAGGAAACGAGAGAAGGAAATAACAATGAAATTAAATAAAAGAGAGAGAAATATGGAACAGGAAAGACAGAATAAAATCTGTAGAAATTACTGTTATCAGATCCTACGGAAATAGATGCTCTGCGCACGCTGTAAGAACATGAGCGAAAACTGAACAGGTAAAGTACAGTTAGTAACAATGATCATAGAATGAAATTGGGGTATGAAAGTGGAAAGCGTTACGGCATGTATAGCTGGTTCTGTTTCGCTCCCTGTCTTTAAAATATCAGCTTCAGACCTTGCAGCATGGGAAGGTTGAATCAATCACCCTCGTAATACACCTGTACAAATACACAACTACTAAAGGGATGACAATCAATCGCTGATGAAGATGAAAAAATGGATGATAGAAAAGGGGAGGAGCTTGAACTGATCATAACAGGCATGATCACGTTTGAAGCTCTTCATTGCAAACTCCTTAAGTTCAAACACTAGGTACATGTATTCATAATGCACAGTGATGAGATACGAGTTCAAAATCATTGAACATTTAATTGGGCACTGGAATGCATTCATCCCTCACAGCTGCGTACTTAATAGTATTAACAAAACTATAGGCATTTAGAGAAGTGCAAACTTTGTAAAACATTCAAGAAGCGACAATTTTCCGTGACAACCCAATGATGGCGAAGTAGCATCACGACTAATTTTGGACACAGCTACATAACGCAAATGTCATAACTGGCTATGACTACATAACCCAGTCGTCAAAACTGTGCGCAGCTACATAGTGCAGATGTCATAACTGGCTATGGCTACATAACCCAGATGTTAAAACTGGTTATGACTATACAGCCCAGATATCAAAACTGGCTAAAGCTACACAGTGCAAATGTCAAAACTGGCTATAGCTACATAGTGCAGTTGTTTAAGCTGACTGCGGCCACATGGTACAGAAGTTTGACTTGGATCGCACTGCTGACATATGATTCAAAGTTGAATATTATGAAAAAGAGTACACCTGGTCAACAATGTCTCTTTTTTGTGGGCGTAGATTAGTTTTACGAAATTTGTTCGAAGACGAAGGCTTTCTTGTTCTTTATTTTTTAACGGAATCAAACGATTCTAATACACAAAAAGAAGAATGAGAAGCCTGCCTGGGACAAAATGAATATAACCAAAAATAATATGCAAAAATAGAATTTGAAACAAACTACCCTAGTGACAAGAGCAACAGCTGCATGCATATCCATTTATCCATATTAAGTTGGCTGCCCCTAGGCTTCAGTTCCTCGGGGACTTCTGACTTTTGTTGCATTTAATTTACATCGAAATGCGAAACTTGGAACAGGTGTTAAGATCAAACTCTCTCAGGCGATCTTCTCTCGTAAATTTTAACCCTGTGAGTCTTTTTTTAAAATTCTTCCGGTCCTTTTTCTGACCGAGAACGCGATAGAAATCTTTCTTCCCCATGCCTTTATTCACACGAGAAGCCATGATAAAGAGGGAAGGGCTATTATTTATCGGTATACACGGATTTGCTTCTGGCCTGGACACCGCTGAGGCAGAAGGATGTGTTCTGAATTATCCGACTACGGAGCAGTCGTGGGAAGCTGCACAGATAAAGAGTGTATGTCATATTCTATCATCTACTCTCGTAATTAAAAGAAGGTGTTTACGATGTACTGTGTTTCCCTATATGATCAAGGCTAAAGCAATTATGCACTACTCATTTTTTAATGAAAAAGAGTTTTCCTAATCTTCTGAGCGTATGGGCTTAACCATTGTGTTGCAATAGAGGCAAAAACTTCTACAACCTGCCTTTCATGGATAAATCGTTAAACCTCCACAAAAGACTAGAGATGAAAGGATAACGTGCGAAAAAAACGAAAATGAAACCTTATTTATATTGAAGGTTTTCAGGGATGTTTATTTCTCGAAGAATTTTGCAACAACTCGCCCTTTACTAGATGATCGCTACGTATGTATACTGTTACGGAAAGAAAAATGAGTATTCAAGCGCTATATTTAAATCGATATGCATCTGAGAACATTAACCCCAGAGCCTTGCAAAGAAATCTAGTGGGTTACTACATCAAGCGCTGGACGAAGTAAGGAGTAATTAATTCATAGCTGAACTAAAAAAAAATCATATCAAACATTACTAGTGTATACTGTATGACTGAGGAACAGATAAGTTTTTCTTGAGTCAAATCTGCAACAACTGAAATATGCTTGGCCTGTACGGCTGCATTTCTTACTGATTATTTTATAAAATTTGCTGACAAAGCTCGGAATTTTCTCTCTTACTCAAAGACCAGGGCTATAAAAAAGGAGCGCTACTTCCATGCATGAATTTTCTTTATTGGTCGTAAAAGGGAACTTTCAAGGGATTTTGTCGACCCTCGGAAGGCTAGAAGCCGTGGATTAAAAAGCTATTTTGCTTTAATTGAAGCAATATGAGGTCGTTAGAGCCGCAGGGCAATGCCACCATTAAGTAACACACAGACATGGTTCGCTCGTAGAGATCGATGAAGTCCTTTGAACCATTTAACATCAATATAATTTCACCAGAGAGAATATATAGCCATTTGAAATACATTTTGAGAGTCATGCCAGTCTCCCGCCAAGGTTTAGTGGTGATTAAGGTATGTATTTGAGATGATGTTCATTTATTCACATGTAATTCACTAATTAATATATCAACAATATGGAGGGTTAATCTGTACTCTAAATATTTACATATTTTAATGAGTCAAACGTTTTGGATGATCAAGGTGCACAGCGGGAGTAAATAGTTCTTAATAAGTGAAGTTTTATGGAAAGTTAGTGTTTGAACTCAGAGACAGCAACTGAGTCTTCATTGCTTCTTTAAATAATAACCGCGTACTAACCAACAAAAACGTAAACAGCTCTTCGTGGTGCATAACTTCCGACGCAACAAACCTCGTGTCGCTCCCCGATGGAGTAAAAAGAATGCTTGAAAATTGTCGCCAGGGTACTTGTCGAGCAGCTGACGCAGGCGGATTGTGCAACAACACGCATAAACTTGTCTCGATTTTTATCGGAGGAATTCGCTTCTGTACACAATATGTGTGAGAGGAAGCTTCTGAAAGTGTGTGTGCTAATCCTCATTCGTAATAGTCGCTTTTATGGAGTTGGTATCAGTGGAGAAGCGACTTGCGCAACTGCGGCACCACAAGTTGTGAGCGGCTGACAGTCAGGTGTCTGCGTCCTGCAAACTCTTGGACAGCAGCTGAGTTCGTGGCTGCTCACGAAATTGAATATCGGCATTCCGCACCAGATCAGACGACCCGAGTCACCTCGATTTACAGCTGGCAACTGTTTGATTGCAGTTGTGGGTGTCTGGTGGAGGTCTGCAAAATGCAGCTTGTGAATTCCTAATTCAAAAAGAATGGGTATTCGATTTTTATGCATACTTTAGGATGAAGAAATTTGTTTTCAGTTACCAGAATTTGAAAGTTTATTCATGAATATGAATATATATATATATATATATATATATATATATATATGTATATATATATATTCTCAATATTTTTTCTACGGGTGTTATAAGTTAGCTCAGTGTGCTTCGTGTTCCCTGAGGTGTGTATGACAACTCGCAAAGTTGGTTTTCACATTGTAATAAATGTCAGTCAGTTCCTTTTTTGACAATATAAAATGGACTTGAAGCAGTAGTACTTATCTATTACAATTTTTAAACTCTATAAACTTAACAATTAGGCTAATCACAGTGATGCTGTGAACGTTTTTTAGGATTAAAAAAAATGTAGTGAACCAAATTCATGACGTATGCTCATGTCATTTCTTCTGAAAATCGTACACTGCTGTCGGTTCCCATGGCATGGAAAGAACCGAATTAAATGCCTGAGAGAGAGAGGTTTATCACATATTTTGAGTTCTCAGTAGCGTTTATTAGTTCGAGACTTTGATTGCAAAGCAAAGAAATTGAGAGTAACCTCATCTATGACACACGAAGCGAGAGGAAGATGAGAACACAACATGTTGCACTTGAGTCACATTGAAGTCGTCGTGATCGAGCGTCTGCTAATATTATGATACGGTAAAAAACGACTAATAAGAGAGGGTTTTCTCGATCTTCCGTCTTACCCTACTGGCAAAACAGGCGCTCAAGACCAATGTTTCTGTTTCTGCTTCAGTGTAGCTACCAGGAGCGAGTCAGGGAGTTGAAGGCTGTAGAGTTATTGCTTATTTTTTAAAGGAAACCTCATCCAGTACTACAAATAGCGTAAAGCGCTCTCTAGCTAAAACAAGTATATCTATAAATTTTTAAAATCTTAATTTCTGAGTAGTCTATCTTCTGACTTACAGTACATACATATATTACTGAATTTTACCACATTAATAAATAATCAAGGCTTCAACACATTTAATAAATTTATTATTTTTAAGAATACGTATTTGCTTATAGAATATTAATTAGTTTATGACTAAAGTAGAGTAACGAATAACTTGCAGTGAAGACTTCGATCACTTTTGTCAAAGAGGAAGCTCTCTTCCGTAAATGATACTTCGATAAATGCTACAAATTCTGAAAAACGAGCGGGGTGTTTGTCCTTCTTTTATAGAAATTATTAAATTCTTAGTGAAAATTATGATTTTTCTAAACGGTTCGAGTCCATCAACCACCCGAAATTGATTCTTGTGCGCTAGAAAAATACACAGAAATCAATCAAAGATTTTTTGGTCCAATTAGATCTTTCAAATTTCAAGATTGGCTCGATTGAAAACCTCTTCCAAAAACCACCTTTGAACCTTGTAAAAATATTTGTTATTTTAAGAGTAATTAATTCTTTCAATAATAAACTGCAGTCTCGTCGAGAACTGACATCGTCAGGAGTGCCATGCCACATGGAACAGAACAAAATCTTGAGCGCCTCTTACGCTTCTGCTACCTCACTACCACATCACATTATGTGCTGTTTGTCGTGTGCTGGCAACGCAGGTTGTCTACCTTGTCGAGCCAGTTAAATAAAAAGAGCTTAATTGAACAGAATAAAATATTCAGTATTCGCCAGGATTACTATTTCTAGCCAATATTTGTCAAGTTAACAATAGCAACCAATATCTGATATAATTTTTGGTAGATTTTTCATTATTCGCTATGATATAGCTTGTATTGTAGGTACGTAATGTCAATTACTCACCACAATCTCTAAAATAATTCGATTTTTATTTCCAAGTACTGGCGCTAACTGAAGTCATTGGTCGTATTTTTAGCTTGAAGCTTAACATTTTAAATGCTACTGGAAAGTGTATACATTATTTGCCGTTTTAAAAAGTGGACAATTTAAAACAGGCATCGTTTATATCGGACTCAAATTGCTGACCCAAAAAATATCAAACTCGAAAGGAAATTACAAACGTAAGTGATATATGGGCATATATTTTCTGAATGTGGAATATTCACCAGCTGGCGTCAGGTGACATGTTCAGTGGAATAGACTAAAAAGGAAAGAATATGTGGCGATCTATTTTACAATCATCTCACTTAAGTTGTAATACAATAATTGAATTACGATTGGGAATCTCATGCTCAAGGATTAAGAGTTTTGCTCTACGTTGAATAAACTAAGAGTGTTTCACTTGGATAAAAGAATCATGTAACTTTTCATTTTCTATAACCCCTTCAAACGAAAGGCATGTAACTTTTCATTTTTTATAACCCCTTCAAAACGAAAAGGCATGTAACTTTTCATTATCAAATAATCTACCTTAAGATATGTATTCCCTACTTCTTGTACTACGCAAAGTTGTTGGAAAGTATTTTGAACTTGGTTAAGATTATCACGGCAAAGTCTTGTGGTTTACGCGATCACAAATAATTTCTCCGTTTTTCCAGAGGCGCTGGCCAGCAAGTGCAGCGCAGAGCCTGGGGTCTGATAACCAAAGTCCTCGAGAAGACGTCATTGCAATAACTCCGTATTAAAGAAGAAGGTCGCTGGCTCTCACGAGGTAACATGGCGAGCTCTCAACATTACACCAGTAATTAGAGTGGCAGCGAACGCACGATGACCTCCAGAGATCATAGAGCAGAACGACCGCTTTTAAAAACTCTGAGTGAAAATACACAGGTTTTCATGCCTGTGTTCGTACAACTTTTGTGCATTTGGAAGATGTAAAAGACTCGATTGCTGAGGAAAGTTGAGCACTATGTGATATTTCAGATCTCACTCTTATTTCTACATGTGCAGGCACGCCGTCTGATAGTCACCAAATTTTATCATAAGACCAAAAATAATTTTATATATTCTATTGTTAGTTATTTCCACAATAGAAAGACACTTATATCAACTTGCAACAGGCTTTAGTAATAATTTCATTGTACATCACGTACGTGTGATCAAACTTGAGAAGAAACAGTTTTACACAACAGTTATTAAACAAACAGTTTTGGATTTAAAGCGCTTCGTTCTTAGCGATCTTATTTAATATTTAAATTCATGTTTAGTAAACTTTTCATTAGTCATTTAAGACGTGTATTTTATGATCAAAAATAAATATTAACCTTTGCACTTCTCCTACTTTAACACGTTTGTTGCGATTGCCTAGCTTGTGCAAATCTCATATCTTGTTTAGAGTTGCTGTGGTTCCAATAAAAATTTGTCATTTTCATTTGCAGCACGCTGGTGCACTAACATTCGTAGTGTGCACAGGAATAGTACTATTAACACCAGAGTTCATCCCTCATGAGGGGAGTGAACAGAGAGGGCTCCTTATTTATGATGTTTCATGAGTTTTGTTTTCATTTAACAAAATAACGCGTTCGACTTAAGCCCTTGTACAACTTGGGATAGACGTAGCCAAGCGAGAATAATAGGGGAAAACTAACTATCACTTGAACTCAACAAATACTCGGTCATAGACACCTTTACTGTTACGAACTGTCGAAGAAGAAAAGGTGCCAAAGTAACACTGAATCCAGTTACACATGGAGTGATTGACGAAGTTGAACTTGCATGATGCAGGGCAAAACTAAAAGGTCGGCATCATCATCTGGGTAAAAAGAAAGGAAACTCAGAAGTTCAACAAAATCGCAACTCTGCTTGAGATCGGGCTCAAGACAGTACGAGTCTTGTAAAATTCTTGTACTGTATTGTTCGAAGCTGCTGAACGTTTCAATTCTGACTCAGACCTCACCTCGTAACTCTAGGGTCATCGAAGTGAGGATTTGAAGTTTCGATGATCAGACTTAGCATGAAGTTGGAGCTACATTCAGAAGTTTGATTCAGTTGCTCGAACTCTAGCCGAACTGTCACCAAAGTTGATATTTTGAGACCTTGAGATTGAATCCCTAGCCGTAATCGGTTCAAAATTTGATGTAACAAATTATACAGCATTGTGATCTGAAATGAGAGCATTGGTTGCCACGCAGGTTGAGCGGCAATTTATATGAATTAATTACTTTTTACGTGTACCTCGTACAGTACCACTGCGAGGCCCTAACGTCCATAATAATTGTCACGCAATGTTGTTTTTCACTTTTCGATCCACCGTATATGTTATCGCAAAAACCAAAATGCTGCGAGAGTCGATAAAAGAATTTGCAACAAATGGTAATGTATTTTGTTGAAGTTTATTAGAGGGACTGCATGACTTCGGTCATTTGTGCGACTTTGCATGCCCTTTTCAGCTCACGGGCTTTGGAGCAACTACTGAAATTTACACATTCTTTAGGAAATCAGCAGTCGATTCTTTTCAACGCCTAATGCAATTAAAAACAACTGTAGTCCAGCTTGCATTTAAAGCTAAATTTTCTGAGAATCTTTCAAAAATGAATCTATGTTTGGTACATTTTGCAAGAACTGAACATGAATTCCAACAATCACATGGCCGCAACCCCACGAACTTAGTCGTGGACATTGCTCGAGTGCAGAGGCTGCTGTAATCATCAGGTGTACTCCAATACACGTGCATCTGAATACATCTCCTCTACATGTATACATGAGTAAACGTCCATTACAGTCATACGTGAGTATAACTCCTGTACGTCTATTACTGAATACACCTCAGCTACACTTACATCAGAGTACACCTCAGCTAAACATCATCTGTGTATACCTCTAGTACCCTTACATCAGTGTATACCTCTACCACCCTTACATCAGTGTATACCTCTACTACCCTTACATCAGTGTATACCTCTACTACCCTTATTACATCAGTGTATACCTCTACTA
>VCRD01004218.1:3973-39229 GCA_006783055.1 Trinorchestia longiramus
CCTGCTGAGCAACCACCCAGACTGATGTGGCTCACCATCATGTCTGCACACAAATGCTATCATTAAAACAATAATATGTCTGCACACAAACATTATCATTAGTGCATTACTGCTACGAGTCCACCACATATCGCTCTTCTGACTGCAGTTTGAGTTCTGTACTGCAAAACACAAGAAAATGAAAGCAGAAGCCGTCAATTGAGTTAATGTGTTGCAAGTTGAGTGACGTCCTCGAGGCGTTGTAAATTGACGTTTTTGCAATGCAAAGAATTAAGTGTCGGTATCCAGGCTACCGCTCATTCTGGGACGTGTTATTTTCCAGAGAAATATTTAACCAACGGTAACTTCAAGGGGGAATGAAAGGGATGGATTATTAAGAGAGACTATGCATTGTTTACTAACCAGGAACCCATACTTTTTATGTTCGTTATCACGATGATATTTGGAACAATTCTACACGTACTTGCATTTCGTTAACATAAGAACAGGCAGAAGACGCACCCAAGCATGCAGTGTCTTAATAAGCACGTGACGTGCAGCTACGCACAACCGTATTATGTAAAAGTGCTTCGAAGAGCGGTGTTTGTTGAGTTCTTTAATTATAATTACTAATAATATAGGGAGCCCGTAGTACCATGGCATCACCACGTAATACTACTAAGCCACCTGTAACTACATAACTAAGTAACTGAGAAGACCTAACAACACAACACAGGAAGCACGAGAAACAAGCAAAGAACACGGCACGTGCTCATACCTCCAGACACACGCGTAGAACTCCTGACCTGTACGACCGAGTTGTGCGTAGCGCAGTTGCTTCACTTTGTCGACATCGTGGAAGCCCTCCACGAACGTTGGTACGTCCATCTTATATCACGGGCTGGTATGCGATGAACTTTATTCCAGTGTACCAATATGAATGATGAGCACGATTATTCTTCAAGCAAATGAAAAAACGCAAGTAGAGGCAAAGTAATCTGGAAATCAATTCCGAAAAGCATGTAAGTTACATCCAAGTCACTAAAATTGGATATAAACACATACTGTACATAGTCTCTTCAAATCTATACACATATTATTGCGCGAATTATTAAGACATTGTGGAAAAGCGTGTGAAAAAAGACTAACATCACTGACACGAAAATAACTCCGTATTGTGGATACGGGAGCAGCAACAAATGTTGCTACAAAATAGAGAAAATTTATGTGCTGTAGTTATACCATACACTTATATCACATAAAAATATCCATGTAAAGGCTAACGATTTTCTCTCTCACCTTCTTTTACGTATGTACCTTCTTTTAATGTATTCCCAGTTCTACCTGATATTGTTACGTGTGCTTTTTTTACTCACACAAGCTCTTGCTTTTTTATTCTACACTCAGATTGAGTTCACAGGCTGAGCCTCGGCAGCAATACAGAGACTTTATGAAGCTATAACGCTATGGAGACCAAATATTTTACGAGCCTCTTCAGAGTGACAAAATTAGAAAAATGTTAGTGCCAGAATTTGACCTACTGAAACTGAGCCTACAACACACACGCAGTAATGCTTAGCCTCGTCACGAATACCACAAGAACATCTAGGACTTCGACAATTACTCAAAATCTACTCTGTTACAAACTTCGTTCGAAATTACACATATGCTTGTTGTAACTATTCGTAAATATGAAAGATAGAAAGCCTTCTATTTTTGTTAATCTATTGCATTATTAAAAGAGTTTTGCGACTGACAATAATTTGACCCATTTTAATGTAGAGCAATTGACTGTAAATAGGATACGCAAATTACACTCAGACGTTGCTGGGGCCGTGTCGGGGGTGAGGTAGACGCGTGCTGCCTACTATTCGTCTAGTAACTCTAGTTAATCTAGTAGAATTGCACCACTGTTCTTTCTATACTACTCTCACTCCTTTGGCCATTTAGAATAATATTCCTTGTACGTATTAATAATATTATTAATTCCATTATATAATAATACCAGTAGACCCACACGTGAAAATTCACGTTTTTTTACTGAATTATTTCATTTTATTTGCCAAGTGACGCGGGCTTTACGAAGGATTTCCACACTGAAGACTGTGCCTTTGGTATCCACAATACAATGCTTACAATACATGTATACCCTACTGAATTTCCCCCTATGTAATGTGGATAATATGGATACATCCTTCAATGTGGAAACTTCTCCGCATAGCCCGCGTCCACTGGCAAATCGAACGATAAAATTCAGTAAAAAATACGTGAATTTTAACGTGTGGGTCTACTAGTAGTCTTTATACACAAGGCCGCACATGTTCAGGCTAACATTGCCGTAGCTCTTCAGTTCTACAGTCCTGTGTTGCGGTGCAGGAACGAGTATTTCTTTACTTATTTCGGTTGTCATTCAAAGACTCCGCAGTTACGACGTACTTTTCATCACAGCTGATCGATCTGAGATATTAACTGAATTTTTTGAAGAATGGTCCAACTTTTTTATGTGAATTTGCCTCCCGATAAGAATTTGATGAAAACATTCAGTAATGAAGACAATGAATAAGTCGTGTCTCGTAATAAAGACAATGAATAAGTCTCCAGTGTCTCGTAATAAAGACAATGAATAAGTCACCAGTGTCTCGTAATAAAGACAATGAATAAGTCACCAGTGTCTCGTAATAAAGACAATGAATAAGTCATCAGTGTGTACTCAGAATGCTGTATTCAAACGACTGATAGCGACCAGCTGCACAGATTATATTGTACAGATAATTTAGAGCATTTAAGACATGCTTGCGTGAGAGCATCCCGTCACGTGACCTCAGTCAACGATTTATTTTTAGAGAATTGTGACTGCGCAGGCACACACACACACACACTGAGCTACAGACTCGACGTCTCACAAGCATAGGTCTTTTAACACGTTGACTCCGAAGTGGTACGTATGTGTACCACTGAGGTTAGGTTCTGTAATTTTTTTAGATCCTTCTAGTGACTATGCGTACAAAGTGAAGTTTTACACCAATCAGGCAATCGGAGGCAACGTGTTAAAATTTCATCATGGCAACTTTTGTTAGTGTGGATGGAGGCACGAGCAGACGGCACAAACAAACAGGAGAGATCTTAACTTTTAAGAATTGCACATTATTATTATATTCCTGTATTAATCACCGCAGGAATTGTACAGAAAAGGTTACCGTGAAGTACAGAATGCGGTAAAAGGATGTCACATATTCATTGCTTTAATAAAAGCTTAATAGACTGAAAAATAAAAAAAAACGTTTTTCAAATAGTATCCAATTCATGGCAACTAAAAACAAAATGAAAGGTCGTCATCCAGCTGTCAAGACCTCAAAACTAGTAAAATCCGCCAGAGAAAGCTCAGAAGAAACCCAAGAACTTCAGAAATCTGGCCAAAAGATCAAGAACAGAGAAATGCATCCGTCGAAATCACGCCCACCATTCTTCACGATCACTCGAAGATATATCCTTAAAATCCTCGAAGAAACAATTATCAGTCAGAACTATGGATAAACTGCTTGCAAAACCTAAAATCCTTCCCTCGTATCCACCCAGGCAAGCTACCGAGTCTCGTGTTCATCGACGACAATAAATTCGAAATCCAGCAAAAATTTCGTGTACAAAATGATCGATCCTACTCTAAGACTGGTGAGATAGACACGCGGGTGGTCACTGGAAGGAACGACGTCAAGTGTTTAGACCGCCATCACTGAACCATACTAGTGCATTAGCTGTGGAAGACAGGCTTAACACGTTTGTTGCGATTGCCTGATAGGTGTAAAACTTCATTTTGTACGCATAGTCACTAAAAGACTTGGAAAAAATTACAGAACCTAACCCAAGTGACCCACCGGTGGGTCGCATCGCAACAAACGTGTTAAACTTGCCCATGAAAATTATGGTAACCACATTCTTGCAAAGGCATTCTTGCCATGGGCTAAAATCCTGTCAAATAACGCCAGTGGTCAGAGCAGCAACACCAGGCACCCTCACATGGAGCTAAAAAAATTCATGAGTGGTTGACATCGAATGTTTCCCTGCTTCATTTCGAAGGGGGAATGGCCTCCTTCAACGCCAGACCTGAATCCTGTTAATTACGACATCTGGTTCATCCTGGATGGTGAGGTTTCAGCGACACATCACGAAATGTGGAGGCATTGAAGTCAAAACAAAAAAGAATGGACCAAAATTCCTCAAAAAGTCATTCGTGGATTCATGCAGGTAAATTTCTAAGCCTCTTCAGCTTACAAAACGCACACGATATACAGACATGTACAGAAAAAATACATTTTAGGAGTTTTCAATTTTTTGAGCAAAAAAGCTCCTAGCCTCAATTGTAAAAATCATTTACGAATGTCAAAGTTTCGTGTACAGCCAACAAACTACCAAATTTCACACGAGTCCTAAAACATATATTTACCTATGGTTCTTGTAAGAATGCATCTCACATTACAAAGAGCCATTAGTCTTCAATGAAGCATGAAATTTATATTTCAAAATAAAAATAGCAACGAAATCAAATGGCACACCACTACACAGTTTGTCCGATAACTACACAGATCAAATAAACGTCCCAGTTTCTGTTCTTCGCATGATCACCTACGCACCGTGCAACTGTGCTCCGTTCTGCCGTACTGGATTTTTCCAGAACTATTTCGCTTGTTTTGCACCGCTCATGTACATTTAAAGTGATCACGTAGCAGCTGACCACTTTTTTCTGGTTGTACTTCTTTTTTAACTTTCAGGGTCAACATTGGACGTTCAAGGCCGCTCGTCGTATTGATCTCTGAAGCAGTGCCAAGACGCTGGCACCCGCGTATCTCACATATCTAAGCACATATTTTAATAATATTGTAATAGTGACTAGCAACTGTATCAAAAAAGTGTGTGACTAAATGAATTTAATTCAACATAGGAACCATGGTTTCGCATGCCCTTATTCTTCACGCCTGTAGCACTCACTACTACGCCGACCGAGTTTTGACACTCGTCTGGCACCGAAACAGAATGTCCGCTGTCCGCAAGTCCGGCTATCGGTGTTGCCAGAGTAAGAATTCTGTTTCTTATCTTGGTCCGCAAGGAAAAGATCCAAGACGCCAATTTTCGTAACATGAAACGTTGCAGTTTCCATAAGCAGATTACAGATTTTAATTACGTTATTATGTAAAGCAAGAAACGAGTACCATCAAACGTTTGGATGAATTGTATTCGTGACAGAAATTGATTTTTTCCGAGACTTATGAATTGTAAACTTTAAACACAGTTTTAAGAATGAAAGCGACTAAAGATAAGTTTTTCAGTCAGAGTTAAAAAAAATGTGTTAAATACACAAGGAGAACTAATACGTGTAGGACTTTAGCGAGTCATTACATCAGTTATTAATTAGAGATTTGAATTCAGTTGGGGTTCTAGAGAACTTAAGAGGAAAAATCAATACGCGATGCATTTTTTTCAGGCATGAAATGTGAAAACATAAGGATCTTTTTTTTTTGGGTGTGGATAGTGCGATCATTCTATAAATTAATATGTTCTTAGTAAGGCATCAAAATATACTGTAAATTTTGAGATTTTTTGTATAGGAGACCAAGTCAATATGAACATTTAAGCGTAGTCCTTAATGAACTTACTTTCCTATTGTTAGTCTATGGAATAATATCCCAAGTTCATTGCTTAGTTAAATTAACAAATAGCCGAATTGTGTAAAGGGTACGACATCATAGACTGCGCAGCCAGGGTTGGAGTTCGAACGTGTTCGAACTCGTTGTTTGCAACTAATTCATGTTCAAATCAGCATCATTAGGTACGCTGCAGAATTTATGAAAAATTAAATGGAAATAATCTAGTTTCATATTTTACTTACTTCTCCTTATATGAATATTTACTGTTCTACTCAACTTTCCTACTACCGTCTGGCTCCTCAGTTGCCTAAGATACGAACTTGACTCCCATTGATTCTTAACTTTTAATTTACATGTATTTTAGGCTACATTTCGTCTAGGTAGATTTTTGGATTGAAAGAAATTCAAAAAAGAATTTGCTGTCATTGGAGAGTACAACGAGCATCCAAAGAATTGAAGGAAATATAGTTTATTTCCTCTATAATTGAGAATATTGGAGCTATACCATTGTCGTTAAAACTAATCTTACACCTCTCACTGTAAAAATGTTATCGTTTTATCTTCAATCATTTATTTATAATCATTTTTCAATCATAACATCAGTTGTGTTTTAGTAAGATATTACTGCTCTTGTATTCTGACAGCAGCTCACTTTGTTTTTTTTCCGTTCATACGTTAGCCACAGCGATGACGTAGGTATCCATGCTACGCACACGCTATTTCTGTCAGGCGAGAACAACGGCACGCGAAGGACACTCCGCATTCATCTGTTCTCTGAAATTTGTTAGCTGAGATGGACAACAGCTACAGACTCTTCTAAAACTGTTTTTCAATTATTCCGATAATTTAATTCACGATAATAATACCTACTAGCAGGACCCGCGAATAATTCGCGGTTAGTTCAGTAGCATGATTTTACAGGTAGTGAATAAATTAACAATCATTGATTACATGATTCAACAACTTTGATGCCATCCTATCTTGAATCCTAAAGCTCCGAAAAATTGACATCGGACATCCATGGCTCCCGTGTAATGTATCTGGTGTTCCATATTATTATAATTTCTTCTTTCATGGTCTCTGTTTCTCCTGTTTCCTAGAAATTGCTGTCTCTCCACCTCATTCATATCATTTCGTCTTTCTTGGTATCTGTTTCTCCTGTTTTCTAGAAATTGCTGTCTCTCCACATCATTCATATCATTTCGTCTTTCTTGATCTCTCTTTCTCATGATTTGAAGATGCAATTCTCGCTCCTCCTGACTCATATTCATCCTTCACTGTTGCATTCGTAGTCTGCTTCTATCACGAGTTGCTTGCCTTTCGTCTTCTCGCAAGCGCTGTCGGCTCTTTCTCTGTCGCTCTCTTGCTGCTTCTCTTTGTTCTCTTATTCTCTGCTCCATTGTTATAGATCAGGGGTGGGCAAACTTTTCAGTGCAAGGGCCACGTTCAAAAATTCGCAATTTCATGGGGCCGCTTGGGGTGATTGGAAAGCCTTAGAGCGGAGGGGGGTAGAATATAGTAGGAGAAGACAGATCGAGAAGAGGAAATAAGATAAAGGAAGAAGATGAGAGAAGAGGAAAAATGAAAAAGGAAGAGCCGGCACTTCCAGCTAAGTCTGAAGTGTATCTGTTGATTATGTAGTGCATTGTTCAGTTTGCAGTCAAGCTTTTGTCTTTAAAGTTTATTGTCGGTATCACTGATACGCTAGCAGCACTTTTTATAATTTGAAAAATTAAAAAATTTCTAAAAAATTCAAAAAATAAAACAAATCATAAAAATTCAAATAACTGACAAAATACCGAAAATTTAAAAAATTCAAAAAATTCAAAAAATTCAAAAACTAAAAAATTGAAAAATTTTAAGCAATTTAAAAATTAAAAGAAAATCAAAAAATAAAAACAACTAAAATATTCAAAAATCTCAAAAAATTCGAAAAATTAAAAATTAAACCATTTGAAAATTTACAAAATTAAAAACATTAAAAAGTAATTTAAAAATATGAAAAGTTTAAACCACTTAAAAAATTGAAAAATGGAAAAAATTCCAAAACCAAAACATTCATTAAATTCCCAACCCAAAGTAACGTAATGTAACGTGACCCGACCCCAACCGTATAATAGATACCGCAATGAAGGGTGTGACGCACAGGTACGATAGTCGTAAGCGTATTAATACATAGATACTTCGAGTACTAACTCATTTTCTGGAGATTTTAAAGGATTAGTAAATAATAAATTATACTTTTCACTCTAGCCTGCCACTATTTAATAATGCACAGTTTGTTGCTTGCTGCTTGGTTGGTTGGTCCGTCTCTCTAAGAGGCTCTTAAGGATGTAGAGAGGAGAAAATTCGTATACTGAATAACAAGATGAGATACCATGAAATTTCATCTCTGAATTACGAAGGCAAATATAGTTTCTGGAATATATGCTCGAAAGTCAAAATACTGCATGCTGAAATTAACTGTTTATCTTGTGCTAGATATTGACTTTTCAATGGATCAGTTATACATGTAGTGTAAGCATTGCACTGTGGATACCAAAAACACATAATAAAACACGATAATAAAACACAATAATTCAATACACATCCTTAAAATAATTAAAATCCAACGTATATGCACTGCATACTCTATTGGAAATAAAGTTCATTCAATATGGAGACTTCTTCGCAAAGAAGCCCACTCTCAAATCAAACGAAAAAAATAAAAATAAAAATGTCGTGTAGCTTTTTCACGTATGGGTCTTCTAGTGTACTTATATTATAGACAGTGTATCTCCATCTCTCTCTCACTATCTTTCTCTATCTCTCTATCTCTGTGTGTCCATTCCATTTCTTCCTATCTATTACTGTAAAAAATTATCGAACTGAAATCAGAACGGGTATATATGTATTATAAGGGTTGTATTGTGGATACCAAAGGCACCAGATTAATAAAAAATAAGTCATCTTTTCCCGTTATTAGCCTTCTTCTTCTACACTGCCTTGTTAACGGTAGATAAGCTACTGAACGGAAGTTCTGTATACATTCATGAAAAATCTTTTTTTAAAACACAATAATTCGTCGTAAATCTTTAACACTGGATAAGCAGCCATTGATTTTAGAAATATTACACCGTATCATTTTCCAGCATAGTAAGAAGGATGCTATGCTACTAGGTTAAAGAAGCATTTTGTTAAGTGAACCGAGCCTGTTCAGTTTTTTGATGTTTATCGTGTAGCTTTAGCTTCATTTAACTGAATTGGACCTCGTACGAATCAGATGTGCTCAGTCCAACGAGCACACCTATTTAGGCATTTTGCTATTCAGAATAAAAATCAAATCACTAGACGAAATTTTTTCGTCTCTTCAGGGTATGAACACCTTAGACCTGACATAATTTCACCAGAAAACTCCACAACTTTGAACGTACATTCTTCATGAAATTGAGAAACGAGTTGATGAAAATTTTCATATATTTTTAGATGTATCGCTCCGCAAGCGCGAGTTCATTGAAAAAAGACTCGCGGTTCTCTACTGTATCCGTGCTACGCTGGCACGAATACAAACAGAAAAACAGCTCCCTGTAGGGCAGTCGGCCTGCTTTTTTACCTAGTTAAGACACATACTTAACATAAAATAAAGCAAACAGGAAAGAGCCGACTAGTCCATTCTTATGATGCTACCCAAGTCCTATGCCATCTTGATGTTTGTGACATTGAGTGAAAAGTGTTACGACTAGGCCTCCCAGTAGGACAATTGTTTAAAATAGAATAGAATAAGACAAGAGAAATAACCAAAGAGCACAATCATGTGTTCGTCCCATAAACGTAAAACAGTCCACAAATCGAGCACATAAACCGGCGTTGGAAAGCAACGCTCGAATAAAAAGGTTAAGATGGGTAAAGCATGCACCGTGAGCTTCTTTGAACTGCCACGGGTTCTTAATCACGAGACATAAGGTAAACCACTTTTTGGGGGTATAGGAGGCAGGGGGAATGGGGAAGAACTTATAATCATGATATACCGCAGAAAAATCGAATACTTGGTGCATATTGCTATGAAAATTTTCTCAAAACAGCCCGAAAAACATGTCCATGCTATGAATAAATCACAACATCGAGTAAACAAATCAGAAAACAACTGCTCTCGCGCACACACGGGACGCGGACTGTGCGCTCCTCACACACTCAGCGTGATGGTGCAGAGCTCGGATTCTCGAGCGCCTCTTTCATTTTTGCAATTTCTTGACCTTCCCAGTGCGTCTGGTCTAAACCACTGAAAATGGACCTGGAAAAAGTAGAATTCTGACTCAGTTTTTCATTTTAAATACAACGAGATAAAAAGCTCTTTCTGAAGGTGTCTCTTCAATTAATGAATTGCCCGTACGTTATAAACTTTATGAATATTCCATCATAAAGTTATAGAAAAACTAGACAAGTGTCTTGAGGCAATGTGTGGTCACATTCAGAAATGTTTTCTATTATTTATCAACTATTCAGGTAAAGTTAGAATAAAATAATTATTAAAAACTTCTTTTATTTATTGAATTGACTTTCTTTATTTTCATATTATTAGAGTAATTATTTCATTATTCTCCTGAGCATAATTTGCTATTTGTTGAGCAAGCAATTTTATAGCTTGTACGATGCATATGCCTTATTAACTACTGCTTCAATTTGATTTCAGTCAGAGTTTTGGGAAACAAACTTCAAACACATTAAGAAACCGAGTTACTCAGATGAAGTGTGCAAGTGTGAGACGAGGTGGCATTATTATCTTCTCCTCATATTAAACTTGAAACACTCACTTTTGTAGACTTCTCCGGGTTCCTAAGTTTGGATTCAAGTTTTTAATTATTTCTGTGAGTTTTGGTTTGTGTTGATCCATCATGGGCATACTTCAGTTTGTGTTTGACCGCCTTTTCTCGTTACAAGCACCTTGCCCTACACTATTTGTTGTGCCTCAGAAGTGTTTTTTCCACTGCCAGGTGAATAAAGCCGCTCGCCTTGTATTAACCTTTTGTCTACTAAAGTCACCGCTAGCTAACGTCGTGTTCACAGCACGTAACGTTAACTTTGCTTGCTGTGATTACAAGGGTTAGTAGCGGTACTCAGAATTACCGTCAGTAAAGAAAATTTAAGCTCAGTAAACAAAAAGTAACACCTCCCAATTTTCTCACCTCTGAATTTCCAACGCCATCTCCCGCTGGGCTGCTGAGTCAGAGGACGTGGCGGTATCCAGGTTACGACGAAGCACGTCCCTGTTGTTGCATCCGAGGACGTTGACGTGCGCTGGTGACGTGTCGAGGGAATACCGCGTCGCCACGTCGCCCAGGTCCAAACCACGCGTCTGGTGCACGAAAAAAGTATAAAGGACTGAAGTCGAGTACGAAAATTTACAGATACTTTTTGTAATCTTTTGCGATAAGCCATAAAGTCGTAAATAAATATACTCGAATAATGTAATAAATATATGATAAATAAAATAAACAAGGTATACAATAATTGCATGGAGAAGTCCTCACTTTGCATAGCTGAGCAGCATCACGAGCTGCTTTCCTGATGGACGCCCCTGCAGGATGCCAGTCCATGTATCCTTGCGCCGTCAGGAGGCTCATGCCCGTGATGGACGCGTTCAGGATGCCCATGCCCTTTGACTGCGTGGAAAAAAGGGTCTTTTAGCTACAGGGAAAAAAGGGTCTTTTGACTGTATGGAAAAAAGGGTCTTTGGACTGCAGGAAAAAGAGGATCTTTTGACTGCAGGGAGAAGAGAGTCTTTGGACTGCAGGAAAAAGAGGGTCTTTGGACTGCAGGGACTTGCAGAAGTCCACACGGTACACCAGGGACAGCTGGTACATCAGGGATAGCCGGTACACCAGGGATAGCCGGTACACCAGGGACAGCCGGTACACCAGGGACAGCCAGTACACCAGGGACAGCCGGTACACCAGGGACAGCCGGTACAGCAGGGACTGCCAGTACAGTACCGGCTAAACCCAGTGACAGAATAGAACAACAGGCGAGTCAATATTCAGTACTTGACATTTTGTTCCTATTCATTCGCACTATATACACAATATTCATTAGAACTCATGAGTCTATTCCCTTTTCAAGATTAAATACGACAAATAATTGAACAAAGTGAATAATGTGCATACAAAGTGCAAGAAATGTTAATGGTGTAGTTACGCAACAAAGAAAAGCGTAATTGCTTTAAAGCGAGTAATCTTTCTATATGGTGTAGAGTAACAAAGCTAATCTATACTATAATAAGAGCCGCGTCCGTCTGTCCGTGTGTCACACTCTTCTAATCGATAGCTTTGATGGCAACAAGGATAAAGCTTAAGAAATACAAGAAATCATTCTATTGCATTATTTTTCTGTGGCAATTCAATTCCCTTTCACTTGCATTATGGTATCCAGAATACACAATCGGTTTATTTTTACGAATAGAAATTTTCTTTGGACCTTTTTATGTTGAAATTCATCAGGATGCTTTGATATTTTTAATTGATAATGAGAAAAGAAATGTTTTAAATTAGTTTGACCAGTAACCTGGCTACCACTTAGTATAAAGCCAAAGATTTTGGAAATTGGGTTATTGTTTTCGGAATTGTGATTTTCTTGAAAAGCTTCAGAGATAATAGAGGATATTTCAGAATAAAATTCTGGCAAAAAATGCAAACATGGATAGAAACGTGTCCATCCGTAAGAGCGAAGCAGCAAGACTTCGACAGCAAGAAAGACGCCGAAGACTATCGGACGAACAACGCGAAATGGCAAGACGAAGCAATGCTTCTCGCATGACAAAGTTAACGGGTACACATTGCACTAGACAATACAATGCATTGTATTGGTACCAAAGGCACCGGATCACTACAAAACACGCCATTTTTTCCGTTATTAGCTTTCTTCTCCCACTCGGTTCTGTTATTGGTAGATAAAATAGAAAATGGAAGTTCTGTATACATTCATGAAAAATATTCAGATTTTGATAATACTACGGGTAAAAATGAAAAATATATATTACTTCATAGATCCTGAAATTTGCGAGTACACGTTGTACTTATAATTCTAAAGAGTTGTTGGTCTAGTTTCATTTCATTTAGTTGGTCTCCTGTCGGCGGGACGTTATGATGATTTAAAGTACAGGCATGCCTCGTGTGTTATTGACACCTACACCAGCTGTAGCGTGTTACACCTACACCAGCTGTAGTGTGTTACATCTACACCAGCTGTAGCGTGTTACACCTACACCAGCTGTAGCGTGTTACACCTACACCAGCTGTAGCGTGTTACACCTGCACCAGCTGTAGCGTGTCACACCTACAAAAGCTGTAGCGTGTTACACCTACACCAGCTGTAGCGTGTTACATCTACACCAGCTGTAGCGTGTTACACCAAGACCATGGTACAAGTAGATCTCAGGCAGGGTCTACCATGGTACAAGTAGATCTCAAGCAGGGTCCACCATGGTACAAGTAGATCTCAAACAGGGTCCACCATGGTACAAGTAGATCTCAAACAGGGTCTACCATGGTACAAGTAGATCTCAAACAGGGTCTACCATGGTACAAGTAGATCTCAAGCAGGGTCTACCATGGTACAAGTAGATCTCAAACAGGGTCTACCATGGTACAAGTAGATCTCAAGCAGGATCCACCATGGTACAAGTAGATCTCAGGCAGGGTCTACCATGGTACAAGTAGATCTCAAGCAGGGTTCACCATGGTACAAGTAGATCTCAAGCAGGGTCCACAATGGTACAAGTAGATCTCAAGCAGGGTCTACCATAGTACAAGTAGATCTCAAACAAGGTCTACCATGGTACAAGTAGATCTCAAGCAAGGTCTACCATTGTACAAGTAGATCTCAAGCAGGGTCTACCATGGTACAAGTAGATCTCAAGCAAGGTCTACCATGGTACAAGTAGATCTCAAGCAGGGTCTACCATGGTACAAGTAGATCTCAAGCAGGGTCTACCATGGTACAAGTAGATCTCAGGCAGGGTCTACCATGGTACAAGTAGATCTCAGGCAGGGTCTACTATGGTACATGTAGATCTGAAGGTCCTAGGTACCTGGAAGAATGGAGCGTAGTTGAGGAGTTCCTGATCCATTAGAGTGCAGCGGCAGTATGACAACACAGTGTCCACCCGCACCGTCGACTGCTCCACCACCTTCTTCAGCACGGAAAGGGGGTAGCCAGTGATGCCAATGTACCTGAACGCACAAAAACATACATTTTATTTAGTGAATTAGTTTTCTCCTTCGATGGTAGGCTGTCCACGGTTCAGATTGTGCTAGTATTCCATAGGTCAAACGTATTAGACTTTGTTGATATTTAGCAGATATCAGAATATGCGTTCGTTAGGGCTTTGTGGCTCGAAGTACAGAGTGCGACAACATGACATCTTTTTTTTGAATAAGTTTGCTTTAAAAAAAGTAAGTTATGTTGTCGCACTCTGTACACAGGAAGCCCTGACAATTTTTTCAGCTACTTTTTTAAGTCAAAGAAAACGCTGATCTACTCTTTCAGTTAAGTAGAAAAGATTGAGGTACAAATAGATTTTATAGAACTTGTTCAAAAAAAGCAAAAGACACACTGGCAGACTACCTGGCTTTCCCTTGCTGGACGACTTTTTGAAGAGCTGGCAAAGTCTCGTTGATGACTTGGTTGATGTCCTGGGCGAACTCCAAGTCGTGAACCTGAATCACGTCGACATAGTCAACGCCAAGTCGCTGGAGACTTTCATCAACGCTCTTCAGGGTACGTTCAGTGGAGAAGTCGAACATGGTGCTCCAAGGGCCACCGGTTGAGTAGCGGCCTACCTTAGTGGCCAAGTAGAACGACTGACGTGGTAACTCCCGTATAGCCTGTGATGTGAATACTTGTTAGGTGTGTACGCATGTCTAGAGTCATGTAGAACTTATGTATCTCTGTCGTGATGCAGAACTTTATTTTTAACGTCATAGAAAGTACATATCTCTAGAGTTATGTGAAAAAAACACATGTCTGGGGTCATGTAGAACATACATATCTCTTAGAGAAGCCATCTAAAAGAGATCCAAATCAAGAATTGAATGATTGGAAAAGTAGATTTAATTATCACTTACGCACGCAAAAGAAAATACTCTCGCACCTTGAGGCACACGGATACTAACTTTTACAGTCGGTTTTATAAAATATTCAATATTTTAGATTTCACGTAAATTTCTTTGACAGTAACGTGCAAAATTGCTTACCGCAACGAAAATATTCTGAGCCTATGATAAACCAAGTCTTCTTGGTAACTTTTCATAATATCATATCACAAAATTATAAAGAATCTCGATTTATCGAGATCCGAAAAATTCCAATGTATCAAAAACTAAATATTTCCGATCAATCTAATCCCAAGTCACAGTCACTACGCAATAGACACGAACTTGCCATTTAACACTCAATTCTAAGTTCTTATAACACATGCAGCTTGTTTTATACTCTGTTATGTCCCGGTAATTCGTTTGAATTAATTTTACCTCTGACTTTTCTTTTTCTTAGACGCGCAAAATTACACAACCAGGCCCACACCAAGCGCAGAAGTCACCATTGGCAGTGTTGTTTATTTTAATGAAAAGGGTTTTGGTTCTACCCATCACCGTTAGAAGTTTTTATATTTGGCACGAAAATATAGAAAGGGAGACTGTTTGAATCTTTGTTAAGGGCGCTGTGTAATCTACGTTTGTTATAAATATTATATCTGTGGATGTTGTAAGTGCAACCCTGAATGTCTTAAGTATGATGTCTCGAACATAGAGCATCAAAACCAAGAGAAGGAAACAGTGTACACTTTCATCTTTAATTTCTTATTTTATGTGCTTTCCAAATTTAATACTAAAGGCAAATCCTGCTGACAAGTGTTTCTTGAAAATGCTCACTTTAAATCGAGCAAGGCAATGTTCAGACTTCAAGAAAATAATCGCTTTAAATAAATTGATATGGTGTTCACACTTCAAGAAAATACTTACTTTAAATCGAGTGATGTAATGGTTACACCTCAAGAAAATAACCACTTTAAATCGATTGAGACGATGTTAACATTGCAATACACAGTTCAAATCAAGCGAAGTAATATAATGCAAGATTGTCTCCTTCACAAAGGCCTGACCTTGCCAATGACTTGTTCACTCCTGCCGGCGCCGTACGCTGCGGAGGTGTCGATGTAGTTCACGCCCTTCCTGATAGCCTCCTGCAGGGTGAGGATACTCTCCTCCTCAGCCACAGACCCGTACTCTCCTCCAGCTGAGCAGCCTCCGATGCCAATGTTACTGGCGATCATGTCTAGCGAAATTTATGTACAAACTCTCAGCAATTTGCGATTTGTTAGTGACTCGTGTGTTGAATCTCATTCGCGGCTACTGTTAATGAATACATGCACAAACATCTTGAGTGGCAAGCGTGGTTCATAATGTAATTTCATACTACAAACTTTTCTGTAGGAACTCGAATATTAAATCTTTGTACAGATCAGTTGATCGTCTGTGGACGCTTGGGTTATTTTTATTAAATAAAAGAGCTGTTATTTTGTAAGATGGACATTCTGTAGAATGAATCCGTCTCCATAGTCATTTAGAACTTAGAACTCTGGGTTCATAGAACGTACATATCTCTGGGGTCATGCGAAAAAACACTCGTTTGAGCTCACGTCATGCGTGTCTCTTCAAAAAGTCATTTAAAACGCATCGAAATCAAAAATCAAATGACTGGAGATGTGGTCAATTGTGGTTTGAATCATATTTTTTTACGGTATTATATTCCGTTGTAAAAAGTTTTAGGCCAGTGAATGTGTTGCACAGACATACAATTTAACAACGCTGGATAATACACACGCACCTGTGTTGCCCACTTTTCCGTATTTGAGTTTCTTGATATCATCAAGGCTGTGAAATCCTTCAACGTAGGTTGGTGGTAGTGACATTTTTTCTTAGTGCGAGCTGCAAAGCCGTTCGTCCAGACGAGAACCAAGCGTGCGAGCTGCTTGCGATATCTGACTAGAAAAAAATGCAAGTGAGATTGGAGGAGCTGTACGATTTTTAGCCGAAAATTGTACGACATTTAATAATTATTTACAAGTTAATATAAATATTCAATGTAAAACTATTTAACATTCAGCCATCATTTAAATTTCAAGATTAAGAGAATTTGGGTCCACACCTGACATAGAACGCTCTGACACACAGAGAACAGTACGAAATGCATGTGTAATTCAGCGTTCATGTGGAACACCAATTGAAATTCCTTCACTTTCGATACTTTAGATTTTAGATCAATGAAGTTGCACCAAAATAAGTCCTAGTTGGCGCGCAGTTTTTAATGAAGATGTTAGAGAAGTGCTCGAGTGAATATTGGTATCTAGGTTACGGTCAGTACAAAAATCAGGGGAACTGCTACCTAAACCATTCGTACGGCACAATAAACGACATGGGGTCAGATTAATCGTTAAAATAATTAAAAAACGTATTAATGTTCGAACTCTAAGTAAAATAAACATGTTGAACGATGATAGGTGACAAATATTTTTCATTGTAATAGAATAATTCTCACTTCAGGCTCTTACTCGAATACTGCTGATGCTTCACGATTAGAATAGAATAGAATAAGGCAATAGGAACGAGCCGTTTGGCCCATTCTTGGTTCAATACCGAAGTCCCATGCTGATTAGCTTAATCGAACCATTTTTTCTTGAAATAAAATACAATCTTTACTATAAAATTAAATGTAACCTCTACGCTGAAGCGTTCTGGGTGTAAACTGCCTGTGTTACAGATACCATTATAATAGCTCACATTCAAGTTAAGGCTGATGTGGGTATAATTAAGAAAAGGGTATAATTAAAAAAGTACTAAGTGAAGGAAGAAATAACTTACCCTGTTGAAGAGCACGGCTGCAATGAAGACATGAAGACGCAGACTAACTTTTAATGCCGTGCATCGTTGTCTGCATATCTTGTGCGATAATACCACAGGAGAGATAACGATAAGATTGCTTGTGTTCTCAACAATCCGTGAGAGGTGTTTTCATAACGAATAACTACGAGGAAAATTGGAAACTAAAAGACATGGATGGAGTTTTGCCGTCACCGTTTCAAGGTTAACAGTTTTTGCAAGATTCTGAATTAGAATAAGAGATCTGAACTGAGTTATGAATTTGATATGAATTTCATTCTTTGTTTTACCATACATTGAAATCTTATGTTTGCTGTTTAAAGTTTTCTCTCTTACGTCCGAATATTTTTTACTTCACCTTTTTTACCGAATACCATAGTAAAGTTTCGGCCAATTACCTCATACCCAGATATTGGGCAGAACAATAGGAAAATAAAAGGAATTTAACTGTTTTCTGTTTTTCATTATACAATTTTCAAACAACAATCGCAAATTAAATGCTGAAATAACACACTAACATCATTGTTTTACATACTCATCAGAGCAATTGAGGTAAGCTGCAGGAGAATATTCGAAAAGATCAAAATCAGGTTGATATTTCTGAACGAGCTTGTGAAGAAGAGCTGCGTCCAGCTGAGAGTAGTACGAACAAATGACGTCAGCTGTGGGTGGCCCGCTGTAGGCGTTCTCTTTGGGCAGTCCTATCTTTGACGTCCCATAAAGATGTCGTAAAAAGTCATTCCCTTCTGTTGATAAGTTTTCGAACCTGTCGTACAAGAAGAACGTACATTTTATATTATTATAATATTGTTTTCATTATAATGGTAATTACCTCATTCTATTTCCTAAATCATGGCAAAGATTTGTCACATTGCAATCAAAATTTGCTGACTCAGTTACATTCTCCATTCACTTCGGTCGGTGCTTCTCTATTTGTAACTTTCACATACATGTGTTCACACTTGCAATGCTGCAGCAATTTATACATCGAGTCCCAAAAACAAGTATGACTAATTAATTGCTATCCTGCCTCTGTCACGAGTGCAGTATCAATAATATGAATCTTCTTGTACGGATCTACAAGACGAGGCACTAATTTATGAAAAGCAAAACAAACGTTACACAACAAGACTAATAACGCTTGAAAGTTACATAGATGTTACTATGCGGTCAAGCTCGGTATTTTGTTCGGTTGCAGAAAAATAATAATCAATGATGGCTGTATGTATCATGGCTACGGCGGTGAAACAAGAGCAAATGATCTTGTGAACGCATCGTTACTTTTAATCACACAAGTGACTGAAGAATACTTACTTACTTAGTCCATTATTAAGTAATTGAAGAACACTAAGTTTCACTAACTTAAGGATGAAATTGTAGTGCAGAGTACATGGCGCACAGTGTGCGTGGTATGGACGCCAGTGTTCATCGTCAGTGTGGCGGGACACTACGTAGTTCACAAATTCCGTAAAGGTGGGACCGAAGGGGTTAGCGAAGGGGTTACCCAGGGTTCTCTCACGCTCTGTATCTTGTTCAGCCTTTGCTAGCAAGTTCGTGATCTGCGAAAAAAAGATATACACAAATGCCACCTATGAAAAATAATTGAGTTAAAATTTATACAGATGTTCCTCATGATCACTGTGTACACACATCACGCATACAGTCACAAACGTTGGTTAGTGGTAGTCTTGAGTTGACTTGTCCTTATATGAGTGTGTTTGCTTTGCCTCATATTTCTGATTGTCCTTATATTGCACACACAAAAAAGTTCAGGCGGGCAGAAATAGTACGAAGACACCATCTTAACTTACGTTGTTGTGTGATGTATGTTGTATACGTTACTAGTGATACTCGCACATTGCTGCGTATGCATCGTTGAGTTAAGAATTAGTGTTGAATCTTCTAAATCAAGAATTTGGTCACAATGAAGCAGTAGTGTGATGAGTGAGCAGTAGTGTGATGAGTGAGCAGTAGTGTGATGAGTGTGCAGTAGTGTGATGAGTGAGCAGTAGTGTGATGAGTGAGCAGTAGTGTGATGAGTGAGCAGTAGTGTGATGAGTGAGCAGTAGTGTGATGAGTGAGCAGTAGTGTGATGAGTGAGCAGTAGTGTGATGAGTGAGCAGTAGTGTGATGAGTGAGCCGTAGAGCAACAGCGATAAGATAGCGTCCGTATCTGTGGCCGAGTAGCCGTATGTATTCTAGCAGTAGCCACACGCTCTCACATGGGCCAGAATTTATTAGCTTGTCTTCAGGAATATGACTGACGTAGAGTTATATCAAAAAATATTCCGCACACGTCGAAAAAAACTTATTTATTGAAATGTTAACGAATTATGATGAGAATTATAAAGCCAATTTACACTGAAATAATGCTCTTACCATAGTCACAGAAATACTCTCAAATTTAATAAAGATTTAATTTTTTACAACAATACATAGATATCAACTAGGTTAAAAAGTACCGAGTATGCAAGCAAAACACTATTTAATATTTTGTGGCACACCCTTAGTTTTACATGACTGCATCCAATCGTTTCTGGTATTCAAAAGTTAGGTACCATACATTTTGACAATTACTCTATTCTACTCTCTACGAGACCGTTATAAACATCATGCAATGGCTCTCAGCAAAAAAATTAACGATACAAAACGAAAGCACTTCCAAAAGGAACTACAACCAGCAAAGAAAAATCCAAAACGAACCTGGGAAATCATCAAAGAAATAGCACAGTACAAAGACATAAAAGAAGAGAAGGAATTCGAAAATCCATTGGAAACAGCCACTAATTTCAGTACTTTCTTCTCTGAAGTCGGAGCAAAATTCTTCGACGAAGCATCCAAATTTACTACACATAAACCTGTTGATGTTGGCTTTAATCCTGCTCAATTACTAAATACAACTAACACATGGAAACCAAATCCAGTTAGTCTACAGGAAATACGCAGAATCTTATACTCGTTCAAAAATACAAAGGCAGTTGGACATGACAACATAAGCCTTCAATACATCAAAGACAGTTTCAATTTTACAGCACCATTGCTTCATTTGATAATCAATACTTCTATTGCGACAAACAAATTCCCGGATCAGTGGAAACATTCCATAATCAAACCGCTGCATAAAGCAGGTGATATCAATACTGCATCAAATTACAGGCCAATTAGCCTTCTACCAGTCTTATTCAAAATACTAGAAAAAGTAATATCTAGCCAACTCTCAACACATTTGGACAAATCTAACTTACTTCATCCAAACCAGTATGCATACAGAAAACATACCAGCACTCAAGATGCGCTGCTTAACATCACCGAGAAAATATACAGTGACATTGACACTAAGAACGTCACTCTTTTGCTTTTGCTTGATCTCTCCAAAGCTTTCGGCAGTGTTGAACATACACGGCTTCTGCAGAAAATCTCTAACTTAGGAATCGCCACACAGTGGTTTCAGAGTTATCTAGCAAACCGCTCTCACGCAGTCCAGCTAGAAAACACAATTTTATCACCTATACAAAACGATTTCGGCGTTCCACAAGGTTCTATTCTCGGTCCACTTCTGTTTTCGATTTTCATCAATGATTTTCCATCCATGCCGTCAAACATGAGAATTTCTATGTACGCAGATAACGTACAAATTGCAATGACAAGCGCACCGACCAAACTACCTCAGACAAAATCAAATGCTGAAATACTTTTAAAACACGTAAAATCATGGTAGGACCAAAATGGTCTCAAGCTTAACGCAAGCAAGACACAGTGCATCATTTTTGGTTCCAAGAACACAATAAAAAAGCTCCCGAATTTAACTTTAACGTTAGGAAATGACATTTTTGAACCAGTAGGAAAAGTAAAAAATTTTGGCGTCAGGTTTGATCAAAACATGTCTTTCACATCCCACGTGGAGAAAACATACAACAAAATTAACGGTACATTGATGCTCCTTCACCGAGTGAAGAACATGCTTGACGAAAAAACTAGATTATTAGCCATCCAATCTTTAGTGTTATCACGCTTTGACTACAGTGACTTGGTCTGGGGAGATATACCTAAATGTCTTCAAAAAGAGTTACAGAAATGTATAAATTTTGCCGTTAAAGTAGTATGCAAAGGAAATTTCAGAAAGAACGATCATGCAACACCTCTCATGAAAAAGCTTAACTGGACCCCGATAGAACAAAGACTACTCATTCACAAGGTCAAATATGTATTTTCCTCTCTATATCGCCCTCAAAGTTCAGCCAACGTTGTTAAATTCCATCCACCCACTACTAAGGGTGTGAAACCTGATCGACGACAGATGTTAACATCAGTTTCCGCTCGTCCGATGCTGGACAAAGGGCTCTTTCAATTTCAGGTGCATTGCTTCGGAATAAACTGCCCACGCATATGAAGAAAAACTAATCAATTAAAATTTTCAAAATAAACGTGACACATCATTTTCGCATATTAAAGTAGCACACAAATACAGAAATCTTAGCTCCTATGCATGATTAAATAAAATTAACTTAGTAACGAAACATGCTCCATATAAGTGTCTACTATGTGTTTGTGTCACACAATTTGAGTATAAACTGAAATAGAGCTAACAATATTCAAACGAAACATACGTAAATGTCAAACTCGAGCTATAATTCCTCAGCTCTGGAGTCAAATCGACTAATTTCATTTTATCAAAAACCGGCATGTTTTTACTTTTTACTTTTTTCTGTTATATTTCAGACTTATAAATTGGAGCTTTTTTAACCTGATAAACGTTAAAATGTTAAAAATGTTCACTTTTCATAGTGCACAACAAAAAACAAACAAAAATTTTCTTGACAAGAAACAAATTGTGTTTTGCCTAAAGCTTAATAGAATTTTATATGAATTAGTGTTTACTCCTCAGATTATTCTTCTTCCAAGGCTTTTAGATGTATATATTTATATATATATATATATATATATATATATATATATATATATATATATATATATATATATATATATATATATATATATATATATATATATGAAATTTTACGTTATTTTTTTTACTTATCGAAGGCATAATAAAAAAATTTATCCGTCAATGTCAGTAATTGCTTTGCTACACTAACTGTGAAACCTCAGAACTTTAGTCTACTACAGCTTTTCTTATCTATATGATCATCTAAGTATTGAAAATTTGACACATTCACTGTTATATTTTATTTTTTTACTCTCTTTCTCTGTTATGTAACGCCCGTTCATATTAAACACGATATGTACAGATAACTGTAATAATGATTAAATTAAATCGATCATCAGCAAGCCATCCCATACGGTCAACAAGTAATTAAAAATTACAATTTCAATTTAATAACAATCACAACTTTATGTTTTAAGTTTTCGCTCTCATAATTTTCCTTGTTCGGTCTTTCTCGGATGTTAAACATCCATTTCAGTTACATGTAATGATGTCAAGTCTAAGCTGTACCTAAAGAAAATATTTCGCTTATCACCTAAAATGCGTATAATACCTACCACGTCAGAATTTATATGTATCACCAATTTTAAGTCATCCTTGAAAAAGCGGTTTCATTTGTTTCCCCATGTATATTTAACGTCCATTGCGTGATGTGAGTGTTTACGTATACCCGTAGGTACTGCTGTTCTATCATCTATGATACTATGCATAGAATACCTACCACTTAAGGATTTTATGATAAGGCATCTTTAAAAACCAATGCTGTTACATTTCTTACGTACCATCTTTATTCGAAATATACGTTTTTGTTGTTTTGTTGTTTGTACTGTTATTGCAAATTTCTTCAAATGATGCGAATTTCATGTATTTATATATTCTAACCTTGACCTCTCTCCACACATTTTCAACTAAGTTTAGGTCACGTGACTGCCTGGTTGCTGTAACACCTTTACTTTGTGGACAGCAAGCCATTTCGTAGTTGCCCTAGCGGTGTGCTTTAGGTCGTTATCCTGCAGGAATTCTTAGTTTTTTCCTAGCCACATCTTGTTCACTAGCTCAACAATTTTTGGATAAAACATCCAGATGAATTTCTTCATTCATGCGTCCCTTGATAATAGAAGACATCTATAATATGTATTTATCAGTTGATAATGCTTATCAACTCGAAGCATTACACAGGCTCCGACAAGTTTAACGTAGGTATACTTTTGTTAGGACTGAATTCATCGCGTTTCTTCGTTCAGATATGGCGTCTATAATTGTGGTTGAATACTTTTATTTTTACTTCATCATATGAGAGAATGTTGTTCCAGTAGTTTGCTGGTTTTAATGAATACTTTTTGGCAAAGGAAAGCATGTAGTGCATTCACGTGGTGTTTTGATAAGCGGAAAACTTTCCTCCAGAACATCATAGAGGCACCTCTGTCTTAACGGTACTTCTATTTTAGAAGTACAACTTACCTCTTTCTCAGAGTAGCTGCTGTCGACTTCCCTGTAAAGGAGCATCATTTTCTTGCCATAATTCTTAAAGTAATAAGCTTTGTTGGCTTCCTCATACTTGTCCCTGTAACAGGACAGCAGTCGCTCGAACGGGTGTCGCACCACCAGAAACCGGGTGTGGAAGGCAGTTTCTTGTTGACTTGGCTGAGGTACAGGAATCGTCAAGTTTATTCTGGAAGCTCATATGAGATCTAATTGCTTCACAACTTGTGTTTTGAATGGCTGAACATTGATGGATTTGTACTGACAGGCATCACAAACCAGTTGTAATTTAACTACTCTGTCAAATCATTTTTATTTTACAGTAGTGTATGTGACTAAGAATCGGTCCCATTGACGTTCAAGTCAATAAGGAGATATGACGCTGATTTCGCTTTGTTTTGTGGTGTCATATTTTCAGCCAATGCAGCAAATCTAAATGAGGAAATAGATTCATGTAGTTAGCTTTAAGTAAATAACTTGGCTTCTCTTTCATTTTTAAATTGAATCAAGCTGATCACACGGCCTTGTCCCCCGAATACACAAAGAAACAACCGAAGTATCATAATTAGCGAATCCTTAGCAAACATCTCCACTCGATCACTCAAAACTGGGATTGTTCATGAGGATTGGAAGCAGGCAAATGTACCTCTTATTTCCAAAAATAGGAATAAAGAAGCATCCAACAACTATTGCCCAGTCAAAATCACATCTGTCATCACTAAACACTAGAAATTTTACTCAAAGTTCGTATAACAAAAAATTTCCAAGCCCAAAACTTGATTACTGACACCCAGCATGAATTCAGGGAAAAACGTAGCTGTCTAACAAATCTCCTCGACTTTTTGGGGACGTCAACCTCATATACGACTATATAAAAGCTGTAAATCTTGTATACCTCGACTTTCAAAAAGCCCACGAGAAAGTTCCCCCTAAAAGAATAAAGGCCAAAGTCGAAACACATGGAATTTAGCTCAAAGTGCACGCTCAAATTCTGCAACTCCAAGCGTACGTTCCAACCCTTCAACCTCAAACGAATGCTCCAACTAACTCATATGTTCATTACATCAATAAAAATCAGATTACGAGTCATTTAAAAACTTTGCCTACGTCATGTCCTACCAAGTTTTTAACGGGTTTGTAGATGCCATTCCTGACGCGATTAAGGTCCTCAGCGGTGTAAGACGGCGCCCAGGATCCACGCATCTCCAGCATGGTGATCAGCCACGAGGAGCTCGCTGACTTGTAGATCGGGCAGAAAAGGATCGATTCCTTTCTGCAGAAATGATGGTCAGAATTAACAAAAATAATACAAATTTAAAGTACTGCAAAAATTTTCTATTTCTTTAAATAGATGCAGTACGTGTAAATGTACTGCAAAAAAGTTCTAAATGTACTATTAGAGTACTGCAAAAATGTTCTAGAGTTCTATTTCTGCACTACATGACCTTACCTACAATATGATACTCCCTCGGGTTGGAAACATTTTGTGCAGAAGGAAAAAAACAACTCTTCAACTTGTGCATTACAAATTCATCGCTATATATTGTACTTTGAGACAATATAACAAACAAAGATAAAATATTAGTTTTTCAAATGTTTTTCAGAAAATTAGCGCTGCAATGCCTTCCCGACTTGGCTCCTACTATTTCCGATCAGATTGAGCAATGAAGATTGACCCAGCAAAATTTAGGATGAAATATTTCATGATTTATTACATGATAAATTTGAACTTAAGCGTAATCAGCACAAGGTTATGAGGGGGGAATGTACCACGTGTGCACTGCAGCAGTATGGTAGGGTTCTGAATAGTACAACCTGGGAAGACTAGTCAAAAGGGATTCCAGGGTTATGGTTTAACAGTCTGGGACTATCAACACCATGAATGACGTTGTCTGGACAAGGTTTGAGAAAACGGCAGGCAAGTTGCTTGAGTTTATGCAGAAGTTTGATGATTCCTTCATATTCTGGGGCTAGGTGAAGCTTAGAGCATGCAGACAAAATAGCTTTTGCAAATGAGTATGACCTCACAACTGTAAAACGGTTGAACCCCACAACCAAAACCGATCAAATTGGCATTATGTGAAATTCGACCGATCAATTGAAGGTAAATTCAGTGCAGCAACAACAATTAGAAAACTCGTCGAAAAAACCGACCACTGTATTCCGCTCAATACGAAATTCGACGTTTCTCGAAAACGCAGCAAAACTCATAGTTCAATAATAGTTCGTTATTGTACAGGATGGGCACAATTACTGACTAGGAGGATGAAGGCAGGCAGACTACAAAAAAGGTTTATGGCGAATAAGTTTTTTAATAAAACAATTTCAAGTGTATTCCCACTGAGTTTTCTGTTTTTATGTAAATTTATAATGCTATAAATCATGAAATATTTCATCCTGAAATTTGCTGGGTCACCCTCTCCTTTATGTACTGTAATTCATAATCAAAAAGATTATTTAATTGATGCCATTTGACATTTTCGAATGCACACATAAATGGTTCATGTTGCCATTGTCTGAGTTTGAGTTTGATTTAACGTTATATGATGATTATTTTTCGTAATTGGAACACAAGTTGATATGAAGTTGTTAATAGATTTAATAATTTTTTCAACAAACACATCACACATCCATTCGTGCCCACCACTCACATATATGTCTACAACCACTCATGCCCACCACTCACATATATGTCTACAACCACTCATGCCCACCACTCACATATATGTCTACAACCACTCATGCCCACCACTTACATATATGTCTACAACCACTCATGCCCACCACTCACATATATGTCTACAACCACTCATGCCCACCACTCACGTACATGTCAGCTACGATGAAGTTCTTGACAGTTGTGTAGGTTGTCTTGCTGGCTCCACTAGCGCACGCCCTCTGTACCATCGCAACTCGTCGCTCCTGTTCCTCCTTGAAACTTAGGTCCTGCACGACGGAACCACCTGCTGTAGTGTCTTGTGTTACACTAGTTACTG
Source organism: Trinorchestia longiramus (assembly GCA_006783055.1). Classification (NCBI taxonomy): domain Eukaryota; kingdom Metazoa; phylum Arthropoda; class Malacostraca; order Amphipoda; family Talitridae; genus Trinorchestia; species Trinorchestia longiramus. The sequence continues at coordinate 30,924 of VCRD01004218.1, forward strand.
GTGTAGTCAACGCCACCTGCTGTAGTGTCTTGTTTTACACTAGTTACTGGTGTAGTAAACGCCACCTGCTGTAGTGTCTTGTGTTACACTATTTACTGGTGTAGTGAAAGTGTTTGTTCACGCGTATCTTACACTAGTTACTGGTGTAGTGAAGGTGTTTGTTTACAGAATTGCCTTTTGGATAACTGCAAGAAAGCCGTACAACAAATGGCTGGTTTAGAGTAACGACAATTCGGGAGAAGCATTTCATTAGAGTATGTGTTAAATGTCTTTTTGATCCAAGGGGTCTGTTTTGTGTCCCAATGACTTACTCTTCAAAACAACATTCAATATATATAGTTTGAATAATGAGAACTCAGCTAATTCTGCAGAAGCTGAAATTCGGAACTTCAGGATAGGTTTGCAACAATTGATATTTGCTGATGTTTGATTATGTGACTGACCTTTTGGTCTTCGGGTCAATTCTATAGAGCGGTATGGAAAATTCACTGTTTTTCAGAGTAAGCGTAATTTTTAGTTAGCTCTTTGCGATCTATTTGAGATGGAGTTGTTTTTTTATGAGACTTGCATTTGTTGGCTGTTAAAATATAATGTAATAATAAAAGTAAGGATTGTGTTTGCTGGAACCGAAAGCACAAAGTTCAAAAGCGCACACGTAGAGAGCGTGTTAAGTGTCCATAATTTCATCTATCTAATGTATCAGTGAGGAAGCGTACGCTACAGTTTATTGTGACAGCTAAATGTTGACTTCACACAAGGTGCGTACTCCTCACACGAGGGGAGTACGCACGTACTCAAGTCACGTATGGAGGTAATAAAACTTCGGTATGTTCATTATCATCAATGCTTCTTCATTTCAGAGTCTGTGATTCTGCGTTCTAAAAGTAAAATCTTTTTTTAGAGTGAGGAAATTAATATGTTGTTAATGAACGAATTCTTCATATGAACCAATTAATCTAATAAACTTATGAACAAGAACACTTAAAACAAACTGAAAGTTCTGTTTATTTTTTATCTTGAGATCTCTAGACAAGATCAGAAAGAGGCATATTTTGATCGAGGACTTGACACAGAAGAAAATACTTCACAGTTCTCATGCCCTCATGCTACTATTGTTTCATGAAACAATTTATATCTCAATTGCTCATTCATTATTCGTAATTTGTGTTGTCTAACTGAGTTGGTATGGTACTGACCATTTCAGCTGATGGAGAGCGAAGACACATCTCGTTATCATGAAAATAACGGTCTCAGAATAGAATAGAATAAAATGAGGCGATAGGAACGAGCTTTTTGACCCATTCTTTGGTCGGTACCCAAGTCCCATGCCGTAATTCTAGCCGCCGATGGTCATATACAAACCGACCACGGCGGAAGCGGGCCTTGCACCCGGGTCTTCCCGCATCACAAGCGGGTTCGTCACCAGTCGACCAAGCTGGTGGTATCAGCAGTAATGCTGTTTCGCTTTCGAGTTCAGAACTGATGGACTTCAAGTGAACTTACCGAGCCGTCCAGCGCCTTCCTGGTGACTGCCTCCACAACCATGCCCTGGTTCACGTCTTCAACCTCACCAGCATGAATTTGGCCTGGATTCCGAAATTTAGGATCGGCAATGGTCTTGGAGGGGTAATGTATTTTATTCGAGCCAAAACTATTATTGGAGCAGGAAGGCTGTAGTAGCACATACACAAGACTCATAGCAAAGAATAGCGTGGTCAGCATTAGAAAGTGATTTTGTCTCATGGTTCACACGTAATGTACTGCACTTTTTCTGGAGAGAAATTTAACTCTTTTTGATTTATGAAGTAATTGAATCACAATTTTGACATAGCTTAGGAATTTTTTCAAGAAAAAAATGGTTTGTTTTTAGTAAAAAAAAGAAGCACAGAACATAAACGGGGCATAGTGTCAGCTGGAGTGTAGAGTGTTAGCTGGAGTGTACAGTGTCAGCTGGAGTGTACAGTGTCAGCTGGAGTGTACAGTGGCACATGTGAAGCTCATCAGTTTGTTACCTTGCGAGTGACACCTGTTGGAAGTGACACCTGGTGTAAGTGCTGCTGATGGAAGCGATTAGAAAATAACATTGGACACATGCGAACATCACATAAAGTATAGAAGGTTAATCCACGCTTAACTATTTGGTGACGTACTATTCGTTGATCCACGCTTAACTATTTGGTGACGTACTATTCGTTGATCCACGCTTAACTATTTGGTGACGTACTATTCGTTGATCCACGCTGAACTATTTGGTGACGTACTATTCGTTGATCCACGCTTAACTATTTGGTGACGTACGATTCGTTAATCCACGCTTAACTATTTGGTGACGTACTATTCGTTGATCCACGCTTAACTATTTGATGACGTACGCACCGTCAATCCAAGCTGAAAAACTAAGTTTGTGAAGAATAATTCCTTCAGTGCTCTCGCTTCTGACCCTTCACAACACTACCACAGTCCTGAACAAAATCCTGCAATGAGTAGCAATGCACGTCGTGTTCACTCTGTGTGTTCACACTCTGTCTTCACTCTCTGTGTTCACACTCTGTGTTCGCACTCTGTGTTCACACTGTGTTCACACTCTGTGTTCGCACTCTGTGTTCACACTCTGTGTTCACTCTCTGTGTTCACTCTCTGTGTTCCCACTCTGTGTTCACTCTCTGTGTTCACTCTCTGTGTTCCCACTCTGTGTTCACACTCTGTGTTTACTCTCTGTGTTCACACTCTGTGTTCACACTCTGTGTTCACTCTCTGTGTTCACTCTCTGTGTTCACACTCTGTGTTCACTCTCTGTGTTCACACTCTGTGTTCACACTCTGTCTTCACTCTAGAGCCGTGCAAATATATTTTATCCTACATTTAAAAGGGGTCAGTTTTTTCAAATGTTCGTTTTGAGATAAAAAACTCTATCTGAATTACTAAAGCGATCAGTCAATCATTGCAACAGCGCTGGCCAATTCAAATATATATTCATTAGAGATATGTTTGAATTGAGCTATTGGCTTATTTCTTTGGTACTAATTATTAGCTACGCAAATGAATGCTTCATTAAAGGGAGAAGTAACAATTATTTATGAAAAATAACACCTACAAGAAGTACAGGGCACACTTTTGTCGAGTCACAATAGGTATAACAGTGTGCACCATAACCACGCAACGCAACTCTGGTAGATAAACTGATTCAGTTGTTGATACTAACCCACAGTACAGCAGAGATAATGTCTAATCATGGAGGGGCACGGCTGCATTACTGAAAGAGAGCAAGTTTTGCTGTATATGAAAAGAACAGAGGCCGAAGCGTGTACAACATACACGTACCAAACCGTCGTAATACATATTTAGCTTGAAATCTGACGTGTGTGGTTCAGAAATATTTATGTAAATTGCGTAGGTAAGTGTGGAAATCATGGAATGACTTTCTGACCTTGAAGCGGCTTAGGTAGTTGTGCAAATATAGATATCAGAGCGAAAATGTAAAGAAAAGTTACTCAGTATTACTGATTACCTACACGTTACATTACTTATCTGTTACACTATTTAATTGTTACATTACTTACTTGTGACATTACTTACTTGCAACATGACTTACTAGCAACATGACTCACTATACGATTGTTACTTTTATTTCATAAAAACTTGTACCTATAGCAACAAAACTCCACAAAAATTAAATCACATCAGCAATTTACGCCATATTTCACTCAGATGAAGCAGTACTCATTTTTCAGAACTGCCTTCACTGTAACACAGAAGTGATATATGTGAGTGAGATGGAAACCATGCACATGATAGTGATACAGACTCTGTGACTATACATCAACCAATGAACGTGAAGACTTGAACTGGGCTGAAGTGAAGGATTTAGTTAAGCACTAAAGCTTGACAAAAAGTTAGCAGAAATGTTGTGGACTTGAGAAGAAGAATTACTATGGAAAGAAACGAATTAATTTTTAAGAGAATAAGGAAAAGAGTCTAAGTATTATTCTTCAAAACTAAGAAATTTTGTTTACTGTACCAAGATTATATTGGATAGTGTAGTATTAGTTTTTGTTTTATTCGTTGTATATGAGGATTAACAGGATGTATTCAATAAAAGATGATGCTACCTTACATATCATTTTTTAAATTTTAGATTCAATTGTAAGCTGTAAGACATAGTAAAATATCCTGACCAAGGCAATTATTACTACAGTGTATCGTATAGAATGGAAATCTAATGAGTTGCAAGAAAATGAATGTCATATTTGGGATCAAGACTTACAAATTCACTAAAAATGAACACACAAAACCTGTCAGCAAACAGTGTGTTGAGCAGTGAATTATCATACTTTTCTGTTCTTTTGATAGTTTTTGGATAGTTTCGATCATGTAAGAGGATCAGAGACTCCAATTAATAGATATTTGTCAGAGCAGCATTGCACTCGGAGTGCGGAGCACAATCTTCATATTCCTGTAACATGAAAATCTGTCTTCACACTCAGAGAGTATGGAGCATGGCAAAAACTGATAATGGATGGAAAGCACGATGTTATCAGTAATACAAATAGCGTAGATAAGACTTCATTATCTGGGGGAGGAAGACGACAGTCTTCTAGTAACTCCTAGAAGGTTTGTGTGATGAGCTGCACGAGGGAGCGTAGTGTGTCATCATGAGTGTCATTAATTTCACCATGCGATCATTATTAGTGAACATTGCCTTGAATTTCTGCCCAAAATAATAGCGTCACATTGTCTCCAAACTGTTCAAATAGCGTGAATTCGTATTTTCCTTTGTTGTACTGTTGTGTTGCGTCATTGTCTTCGAAAATAGTCCATGTAAAGGAAGAAATACATCCTTAATGCTCCAATGAAAACGAGGAGGCCCTAGAAGCCAAATATTTTGCTTGTCTCTCACTCAACTAGTACGATAACGTACAACTTTACAAACTGAAGTTTCTTCAGTGGATTTGTACTGCATATTGTAGGCCATAAAGTTGAGTACAGAGTGTTTTGGTTGAAAAGATTTTTCGTACGTTAAGTAAACAATTATGTTTTAGCAAAAAATGTATAGATATAAACAAAATTTGTACATATATTCTTGATGATGCTTCTTTATCAAATGATTATATGAAGCCACCTTTGGCTTCAATGACTGCTTATATGCAGGTCCGAAACCTTTGGCATGCTAAAATTAAGTAATCCTTATTTATTTTGGACACCACCTGGACAATGGCGGCCTTCAGTGAAGCTTTGTTACTATGGGAATATCAGTTAATTTCCCTTCAAAGACCACTGTACACACCCGTGGGATTTAAATCTGGCGAGTTCGGTGGCAACAAGTTGGGGGAGTCACATGATCGTAAAAGTTCTCTGATAACCAATTTTGGGCTGCTATGGTTTGTGAAAAAGTGCTGAGTCTTGCGAAAAGACATATGACCTTTTGTTGAATACACTATCTATCCAGGGTTTAGCAACTGTTTTTGGAACATCAGTGTATCCAGCAGTATCAACCCTAAGGCCCTTTAGAAATATGTACGGTAGCACGAGATGGCCTTCACTACTCAACTCCTAAAACCATGACAGTAGCTGGAAATTTGGAGTGTATCACCCTGGGTACTTCAGAAGAATCTGCATCAATAATTTAAACTGGCTATCTGATATAAAAAAATAATATTATACAGGATTCGTGTGTATAATTAACTGAAAATGATGTATTCTCAAATAGACCTCGCACCTAGACTATACAGCGCTACAGACAGGCAGTTTTTCATTCGTTGTTTGAACCGTACGAGTTTATTTGTTCTACACACGTTCTGAAGGAAAGGTAGACAAATTTGATGGCCTGCTGGAGAGGTAAACTGGAAGAATTTCTTTATTTCAAAGGAAAGCACACCCGAAATGTTTTCACTAATTTCTGTGAAGCTAAACGTTTATGAGAAGCTGGAAAAGCCATTTTTCGAATTTGAATTTCAATAATTCACCTTCATTCCAGATTGTTGAAAGTCCCTGTTAGTTATAAATACCTGATTTATGATTCAAGTTTTAATTGACTTTCAGTGAGAGCCCCATTTCTATCTTCCTAGTACATATGAATAACAAAGTTAGTATCTTCTATTTTTCTTTTTTACTACACGCTTTCGATGCAGAAAAAAACGTGACACAGTTTCGGCTTTCTCTGTCAAGAGGCTACCGCTTAGCACCCATAGCTTATTGTTGTTTTAATAATTAGAGTTATGAAGGCCAGCTAAGATTATTGTGGTGTGGAAAATGGGCAGCTGGCACCGTCTTGATAGTGATATGTAATTTAGAGGTCGGAGCAGAATCATATCAAGTCGAAAAGATGTGCGCAGATTGAAGAATGTGCTTAGACGTGTGCCGGGACTAGCTGTGGTGAACGTTAACGTTTGTACATGTGAAGTTCAAGTGTTTTGTTATGATTTGCCTTTAAAATGTACTATATTGAATGAGAAAGATAAAAATGGAAAACCATCACATCGTGTGATATTCATCAATCGCCTAAAAACTTCAATTGTGCTATTGTGGAGTGTACACGGATTCTGGGTGAGTTCTCATAATACTGAACTTTATTTGGATATTTGCCGTAATGTGTGAACATTCAATGGCTTACAATGAATATAAAAAGAAATGAATATTTTAAATAGGTAGCAGCTAAAACTAATGAAGATTTTGTCATTATAGTTAGATATGATGGTATTAGATGGTCACTAGATCAGCGTTCTTGATGCTGCATTAATATCACTCAGAGGACCAAAACTTCGTAAGATACACAAGAAGAAACGGTTCATGTCATTAGAATTGAAATTAGCCTTAGCAGTTAAGCTGAATGGTTCAGGAGGAGAGTATTATGTTGGTAAGGTTTGTTAGTCGGTAGGTGTCAAACTGTAACTGCATCCATACCACACATATACTGTAACTGCATCCATACCACATATGTACTGTAACTGCATTCATACCACACATACAGGGTGACCCATAAGTAAGATACTTTTTTAAAACTATTATAGCCATAAAACTACAAATGGTAAAGAGATTTGGTTAATTCAGAATGAATGAGGAAATTTCAAAGTTTCTACCAGCATGTCAAGTCTACCGACAATCACAACATATTGCCCAAAAATTCATAAAATCCACCTTCCAAAATGAATCACTACGCAATGGAACAACGAGCAAAAATAGTGGAACTTTACTTCCGATGTAATTGTTCGGTTACTGCAGTTCAGAGGAATTACAGGAATATTGATGGTATTGAAAGAAGTTCTTCGAAGAAGTGCATAAAAAACTAGTATTGAAATTTAGAGAAACTAGGACAACAGCAGACAGACAACGTTGTGGCAGGCCACGGACCATACGAACTGGTGCTTCAATTCAGCTTGTTGCAACGAGTGTTGCTGATCGGCCCAAAACGTCAACTAGGAGACGTTCAATTCAACTGAGAATATCACGTACCTCACTGCAACGTATTTTAGTAAAAGATCTAAAGTATCATCCATATAAAATTCAATAAACTCAAGAACTCCATCCTACGGGCTACCAAAAGCGATTAGATTTTGAGAAATAAATTTTTGCAGCTTGCAGAAAATGAAAACTGTAAAGAATTTAATAATGACTGATGAGGCACATTTTTGCCACAATGGTTTTGTCAATAGCCAAAATTGCTGATTCTGGTCTTCGGAAAATTCAAAAGAAATTCATGAACGTCCACTTCACTCAGCTAAAGTAACAGTATGGTGTGGCATCACGTCTTCGAGGATCATTGGACCATATTTTCTTGAAGATGCTAATGGTGATGCAATTTGTGTTAATGGAAACCTGTATAGACAGATGATTCAAGAATATTTGATACCTGAAATTGGAGATGATAACACAGAGATTACCTTTTTCCAACAAGATGAAGCTACAGCGCACACAGCGGAAGAAACAATGCAAATGTTAAAATCAATTTTCCAAACAGAATAATTTCATTGTTTGATTAATAATGGTTATTTAAAAGATATTGTATTCTATAGTTAAACGTATTTTATTGTTTCATTTATAAATTTATATTAAACTTTGAAATATCTTCTTGCATTCTGAATTAACCAAATCTCTTTATCATTTGTAGTTTTATAACTATAATAGTTTTAAAAAGGTGCCTTACTTATGGGCCACCCTGTACATCCACACTCACACTCGACGTAGACTATGATACGTATGTAATGTGTATACCTGCCATATGAGGGTTTGTTTATTGTGGTAGTCCTGATACCATTGATGTCAATATACCTGGTACCATTGATGTCATTATATGTGGTGCCATTAATACC
>VCRD01004219.1:17848-36954 GCA_006783055.1 Trinorchestia longiramus
GAATATACTTGTCCTAAGTATAATGTCATGATGGAACTCAAAATGTGCTGCAGTAGTGAGAGCAAAACAAGAGGCAAAAATAGAACAGAATAGAACAGAAGCCCATCCTATTTTGCATCTTTGTTCTAACTATACAAACTCAATCCAGTCTTCCTTTCTCAAATTCTTCAATAAGGTCATTCAACTTTTATGTAAGCAATTATGAAAAGTAATGAACATTCAAGTACTTTATGTGAAATTTGTAAATAATTAGTGACTAATGACCTGATAAAAAGTAAACTGGGTAAAATGAAAGAAATTACATTTCAGTAATATATAAATGTGGTGATTCAGTGTATCTAGTAATGTTAAGATAGATGGAAAATATTTTTAAATGTTGAATTTATGTTTGTGATGCTTGAGGTTGAAGAAACAATAAAAAATATAGTTAAGGTCAATGAAGAAGGAACAATTCATATCACTAAACATCAGATGACATATGATCCATACTGTTGATTTCTCCAGAGATTGGATAAAATAACAAAAGTTCAATAAAGCACATTACATGAAAAATTTAGCAGATTTATGTTATGTATAATTTTAGTAGTACATGTTTTGGATTAAATAGAGTAAATGTATATAATTGGTTGAAAACTGCGAGTGTAAATATAATTATCCCTCAAAGATTAAATGTTCCAATACTAGTGCATAAAATTTAGAAGATATGTAGCAAAAAAATCAAACGTGATCATTTTACTGGCCAAGTCCAATGTAGCACACATTTATTATTTTGCAGAACATGTTCTGTTGAGTAAAGCTCTGTTGCGCGTGAATTATGGTGCAACTAGTGCAAGAAATGGTTGTACTGAACATAATTTAGTCAGTGACATTTTAGAACAATGATTGGATTGACAGCAAAGTCAGAATAGAAATAATGAAGCTATCAGCAACATTGTAAACTATTTGTATAAGTTTCCACTTACATTTTGTTGAATAGGTTCATGTTTTTTTGTACTGATGTTAGTTTATTCTTCCATTTCATGAAATTGTAACTTTCTGTTCATAATTATGGATAGTTTTCAAATTCTACTTCTTTCTGCAGAAATTGAAGTTTATATAATAGTTTGAATTTGTCATAGTAGTTTCTCAAATATTGAGCCAAGTTTGGTTACCTTGTATGTGACTAAAATGAATGTGAGCAGCAATCTAGCCGGACGTCTGGGTGTAAAAGGTCATAAGGGCCGAGTTGGTCGTCCAGGCAGACCGTCGGATGTCATTAGCAGAGTTCCCACCAAGGCTCCTTCTGGTGAGTAACACATAATTAATGTACTCTAAATGTATTAAATTTGAAACAAGACATGTGAAGGAATAATGAATTTTGATGTGATGTTGATGTTGTCTAATGGAGCTATAATTAGTAATGTTCACTTCATTTGAGGCCTGTACCGTAACCAATTTAACTAGTCGACATGATAATGACTAGTTGATGTGATGATTGGCAACCAAGATGACTAGTTAATCTAATAATGACTAGCTACTCAATAATGACTCTTTAAGTTGGTAACTCCAGATAACTCAGTAATGACTAGTTAACTCAGTAATGACTTTAAATTTATAATTTAAAGATATTATTTCTGTCCTAAATATATTTTATTAAATATGAAATGATAATAATCTAGACTTGACATTAGATGGTTCACATCTTTTAATTAAATAGCCTTTCTTTGTGTGACAAATTTTGTGACATAGGTGTTTTTTTTTAACAGTGCTGGGCGGGGCCCTTGCACACCGCCTTGGTGTGCCCATGTCTACTGTGGGGTCAAGTTTGAGTGTAGGCATCAAAGCAAGGCTGGGAGTTGGGGCCAGGAGAGCAGTCTACACCAAATCACCTGCTGCAGATGATCACTTTCATTCACCATACCCTCCTGAAAAGGTGAGAATTTTTGCGTGTTCTATAAAATACAAAAGTGCTGAAGCTTGGAGAACTTTATGATTGTTAAGTATGTGTAATTACGAATTTCCTCAACTTCAATATATTGAGTTATAAATTCAATATTCTCATACATGGTTTTGGTTGTGGGGATGCTTATAAATCGTGATGTCTATTTGTTATTAATGATTAATTAATGTATATAAAAAGGAAAAAGCTTTTCTACCTACTTATAATTGCACAATGATTGATTGTTGATGAGTTCTTTTCTCTCTCACAATTTACGTAATCTTGGTTTCAAGGCATGGTTTTTCTGCATACTATCCTTCCATTATATTTTAATCAGTACTTTTAAATAACACAATTAATAAAATGCAAAAAAAAACATACTTAATCGCACTAGAAGGACTCTAATACTCAGAATACATGAAATGGTGAAAAGCTTCTGATATTTCTTTTCAATGGCAAAATGAGGGGATAAATGATACACATGGAAAATTTAATACATGTTATTCTAAATATTACGGGATGGGAAATGCGAGCTATCTACCACATTTTGACACAAACGTATTAAACAGTGCACTATTAATAGATCAATTGCATACTTTATAGTTGAATAATCAAGTTTGTATACGGAACAATTTAGTTAAATCAATGGACATTCACGACAACTTACGAAATTTACCCTGTCGCTCACCTCGACTACATTGACAATATCAATATTAGAACTTGCCCTTACACTAGAGATTCGGTTCTGATGATGGGCTCAATGGCTACAATGTTCAACACTCACGATATAACACCTTAATAATGCCGCTAATTTTCCTCCTTATCACGGTGCCCCTAAACCCACCTATGCCCCTAGACCTAGATGTCGCTCTAGTTCCAATAGCCTACATCGTCGCAGAGATCTAGTTCCCAAGTCCCCTACATCTATCCTTCCTGCCGTTTTTATATGAGCTTTGCTCCTCCCACATATAATCTCCATTTTCCAATCTCTCTATTTGTGCAATGGTCTGAAATTGGTTTCTAAACGTCTGTGATATACCCTGCCCACTCTTCAATCAACTTGAGAGTTACACGACTACGTAATTCTTGAGAGTCACAAGGTCTTTACCAATAAATTCTTTACACTTTCTTTAGCCACGAAACCATATACCGCGACCCTTCTCAAACCCTACTGTTTGTTTCCTCTGCCCCCGAGCTCGCCTCTCGGTTAATTGTTTATTTTTGTGAGTCGGTGCCCCGTCGACGCTCCACACTTGATGTCCTGTTCCTCGTAAGATACACATACCTAATACATATACCTCATACATCGCCTGGAATATGCGAATCCATGAGATACATACACCTAATACATACAAGTCGTACATCGCCTGGAATATGCACACCTATGAATGTATCATTACCATCATGACATGTTTTCTATATGGAGGTCATACATAGAGTTAAAGTTCATCACTTAATGCGATTGGTTTATACACTGAAAATCAAGAATTTTAGTTTGGGTAAATTTAAAAGTACTCACAGCCAGAAGTTTTAATTTTTTCCATTAGGGCATGAGTGTTGGAGCCGTGACTGCTGAGAGGCGTCGAAGAAACATCCGTACTGCTGATCTTGCTGCTCGCAGAGGCATCGAGGTTTGTTTGCAAAAATTTTTAATGTTTGTAAAAGAGTTACACAATAATTAGTTAAATCTGTTAGCTTGGGATTTTTTCTGAAAGTATTTATTCCTGGAAAATTCAATGCACCTGTTGAATATGGTGCCATATTTTCCAAAGCTGCTAAGAGCAGGGAATTTGTTAGTATTAGATGTTTAAAAATATGTATTTTGTTATGGATTCTTGAAAAACATCATGTATCTTTAAGTCAATATTTTTAATTTTGCATGTTAACCACTGCTCATGTTTTAAGACATTTCCTGATAATTACAGTGCTTCTGCCAGTGACCTGTACCTTACATTGCAAGGGCATCTTGCTTGTACCGCATATTGTGCCTTCTTGTTAGGACCTGGTTATGTATGGTTACAATCCCGAAATTTATTTTTTCTTGAAATTCTCGTTTTTCTCTTTGAATTTTTAGGAGTGGCTGAAATATTGTGTAATAAGTGGCATTATACATCTTCCAGTTTTGATTCGGCTTTAAAGTAGTTTACAGGCTTAGTTGTTAAATTTTATAACCATGTTGCCATGTATCGTCATGTTGTACTCCTTAACTCAAACATAACACAGCCATTGATTTGCTTACTTTTACTGTTTATAAACCATGGCTCAGTCTTGTTGAAGAAACTCTTCTAAAATTCTTAGATTTCTAGTAATTTAGGGTTATTCTAATTTGTGTTCTTCTTATGTATTTTCTAGAAGAGCATCTACATATGCACTACTCTGTAGGGGACTTGATATAAGCGACTTGTTTATTCAAATGTTATGATAGGAAACCAGAAGTCTGAGCTTTCATTTAACAAAACTATGTTTCACATTATTCATGTATTGTCTCAGTCAATTTATATTTGCACATGTGTTTTTGTGTATGTTATGTTGGTGTAAATTATTCGAGTAACAAGTGAACCCTTTGAATGTCAAGCTATCTAGTCTTTTAAACTAGATCTTCACATTTATAGCCTCACAGATAGGATGGTGTGTTAAGGAAACTTATAGGTTAAATGTAGTTGCCTATGCAGACTATCTATAAAAATCCAGTCGAGACCTAAAGGATGCTTGCAAACAAGGGAACAGTAAACATTTACTGCAAGAGCTGTATTTTGCCTACAGTGCTCGCTGAGCTGCTTTCTTCTGAACCATACAAGGAAAGTGTAGTTCAAAAATGAAGTCAGCCAATTAGCTACATATATTTTGCTGGTAGTGCTGTTGTTATATTCTTTGGTTTATAGAAAAACAACCGAGTACTTTTTATTGAATTACTGTTCACTCATACAAAATTTTTCATTTTGCATTGTAGTATTGTGTGTGCACTTATATCTGCTTGATGTGTGGTATTGCCCAAAAGGTAGGAGATGTGGCCAGAAAAGTGCTGCCTGCCAGAGTCAAGATGTCCAGTGGCAGAGTGGTGGGAGGCATGCGCTCGGATCTCATAAAAGAGGTGAATTTCCTTGGTCGTCTCTTGTATTCATATTTATTAACCTCATAAGCAATGCAAGAGACGTACTCATATTGTTTGATACCTTAATATAGCAATCAATTGAACCTTACATTGACCTGGGAAAAACATCTCAGCCATAGTTATGGTATATGTTGTTAGTGTACAGAAACAGGGACACTGCAAATGCTTTATTATCTGAAAATTTGTGGTTTCATTGGCAACTTAACATTTTCCTGCCTGAAAAAGTCGTGTACAATTCAAGCACAGATGTGAAATGTCTTGTAGGCTCAATCTTCTGGTGCAAGATTGTAAGATCTTTAAAACTCAATGCTCACTAAACACAAACAATAGAGCAAAAAGTTCACCTGTTGCTTTTTTAGGATGGCCTACTGTGAGAGCACAGCAAGGTCTCTCTGTTAATTGAGAGCAAATTCATGAAGAAGAAAAATTTATAGAGTAATAGAGTGAACACTTGGCATCAAGAATTATAGCTTAATGCAAAAAATGAAAGTTTCACACCCAGTAGGTCAGCATGTGCTATGGATACTGAAATAAGGAAATAATATGTGCAGAAAATATTCTAGCCTAGAGCATATTTAAAACGGGAGACAAACAGTGGTTGGTGTGTAACACTGCCAGATCAGTCAATAATCTCAGTGAATCATCCATTACTTTGCTGTTAAATAAATAAATAGAAGAAGCAAACTATACTGTCGGTCTTCTAAAATTAAATTCACCTTGTTGATTTATAATAGAAGTTGAGATAAACCTCTTGCCCTTGTTGGCCTTTGAGTACATGGGCTTGACCTCAATAGCCTGGGTATTGGTGAGGCAACGAGTGGCAGTAGTTCCAGTCTCGAACTTCTTTCCATTGTGCTGTTCATTCTTGTGAACAAATGTATGCAAGAGTTTAGGATTGTTACCTCGTGTCTAGCGATGGAAAACTACGAATTTTATAGTCACCTTACATTTCAGATAATGAATCTTTTCTTAAGATGCCATGTCAGCATTTCCTTTGCACCTTATTCCAATGTAATACCTTGTGAGTAGGGATTTCTATTATCTTGTTTTCTTTTATATTTATTCCAGATGAAGATGATCGTTCCACTGATAGCCATAGCTGCTCAAGAATGTTAGCGTCCAATTGGTTTTTCATTTTATGTTTTTATGTTCTATGATTAACATTTACATAGTAAAACTTAACCCTTTGTGGACATAACAAGTTTGAATTGTAGTAGTAAACAAACCATCGCACGATTTATGCCTTCAATAAAACTTTTCTTGGTTTTGAATGTATTGAGTACTGTCGACTCTGTCTTGCTGGTGTGCCTGACACAGCACTCGATTAAGAAGAGAAGGCAGCGGTCGTCGTCACCGCGGCAGGGAGTGCGGCCTGTAGTGGCTATGGACGCGACGCGCGGGCTCACGGTGAGCCTGCAGAACAGCAGGCGTACAGCCCCCTACAGCCAGCACGACGACCGCGCCCTGCCGCACGCCAAGTACTCGCGCAGCCTCGACTGGGAAAGCGAGGACGATCTAGGGCTCCAGTTCCAGGGTGTGTTCTGCCTACACTTTTACTCTCCTACATTGCTGCTCGGCGTGTACAGTCTTCTGTGTACATATTCATTTCTGTACGGTCCTAATTTTATTTAGAAGTGTTTATTTATGCTGAGGTTATAGTGATGCACATGAAATAGCTAATATTTTTGTCTTTCAATATAGAGTCAATGTGAATTTACTACAAGACAGTGACTAAATTAACATCTGGCACTACATTTGTGGACTAGGCTCCTTACACTACATTTGTGGTCTTGGCACCTGGTACTACATTTGTGGTCTTGGCACCTGACACTACATTTGTGGACTTGTTACCGGGCACTACATCTGTAGACTAGGCACCTGGTAGTGTATTTATGGATTTAGTGCCTGGCATGACGTTTTTGGGCTTAGTACCTGGCACTACATTTGTGTACATGTGTAAGGGTTTACCTAAACAGAGCTTCGTACGGTTTCATTATTATAGGTTTGAAAGTGTATCCTTGAATGGTTTTTAATTTGAATTTTGCAAAGCTATGTCACAAACTTACTGGACACGTAATATCTTTAGAATTGTCACATCTATCCGAACACTCTGAGATCCTTGTGACAGATTTAGCCGCACTTCATGTGAGAATCAGTTCTGAGTTTAGTTCAATATTTGGTAAGCTCTATTTTAGTGTTTGATAAGCTTTATTTTAATATTTTGGACGCTGTATTTTAATATTTGTAAAACATTATGTTAATATTTGGAATATTTCTGTTTCTGTGTTATAATTCTTTGTCTCGTTATGAGACGAAACGCTGCTTTGTGTCTGGTATGTCTCAATCCCTCACTATACTTCCGAGTAATAATAATAACAATGATATAATTTGTTACTCTGTTACTCCGTCACACTCTTATTAAAGCAGTTGTAACTACAACATTTGCAAGTGAAGTATTGGCGCATTACCCAAATAAAAGTTTTTTCTTTATTAAATTTGTTTGTAATTTAATCGGAAACATTGCTATTATGGTGGTACTATTGTAAAACTGCATTGTGTGACAGGTCGTCGCTCGCACCGCATGTATGGCGGTGATGCAATGGACGTTGACTCGGGAGTAGATGTGTACAACGCCTCCCTGCTGTTTACAACTCGCACTACAACCCACCATCACCACCACCACCACCATGGCCCGCCCTCGCCCTCACCCTCTCCGCCACCACCACCCATCCGACCTCGCCCCGCCCTGCCCAGCAGGGCACGATCTCCGTCACCGCTTCCTCCTTATCACCGCCCTGTGTCACCGCGCCACACAGCTGCAGCGCCCGACCGCTACCTGAGAGACGGTCACAACTTGCCGCAGAATGAACTCTATTACTCAGAGGACTACTCTCCACCGCCTCCTCCCTCCCCTCCTAGTTTCCACCCTCGCTACAGGGCGCGTGGCTCACCGTCTCCCTCAGGATACACTGCCCATAGAGCAACGCGGGCTGCAGCCAAACCTGCGAAGTCTTACATGAAAACCAGCAAAGCTGTTAAACGTACCAAAGTTATGAAGCCTGTAAAGAAACGCAAGAAAGTCAAAGCTAGCAAGAACATAAAAGGCAAGAAGCCAAAGCAGCTGCGCTCTAACCGCTCGTCATCACTGGACTCTGTGAACAGTAACTCTGACTCAAGCAGCAGCAGCAACAGCAGCTCATCATCTTCTGATTCCTCCTCGTCGTCCAGGAACCCGAGACCAGCCACCTACAAGGCTCCCAAGGAGCGCTTTCTGCCGGAGCCCCACAAACAGGTGAGCAAATAAGTTACGTGGAAGATTTAAGGTTGTAGACTCAATATGTTCTGTTGACTCTGTCTTTGTTTTATCTTGCTTGTTGTGTCGCTGACATGCTGATGCTCCTTAACAGGTGTTGGACCCTCAAGTTCGGGAGAGCATCGCGTCCCTGCAGGGCAAGGACCCGGAGAGCAAGAGCGGCCCGGGCCCTGGCATCAAGGACCTTGTGTTTGTCCCCAGTAGGACGGGCAAGTCCCTTAACCAGCGCTTCACCTTCTCAGACAACAGCAGATAAACTCTTGTAGCTCGCCACCATGTGTGTGTTCCCGGATTACTTCCTAACGTCTTTGTATATTTATGAAGAAATTCTGTTCACTCCGTATTTCATCAATGTAATGTTTTCTCACAGTAGCAGTAGAGCTGAATGGACTTAACTTGACCGTGGCGAGGTCCAAACGTAAGGCGTTGCTGAGAACTTTGGTTCGCAATAAATTGTGGGCATTGCCATTCGCACGTAACACATGCAGTTTATGTTGCTGAAATTTATTGTGCAACTTGCATGAGTTTATTGCCACACTGTCTTGAGTTATCTCATGATATAATGGCATCTAGTATCGTAAATGAGTGCAAAATTCGGTCTACTTTTAACCAACCTACATTGTGGAGTGTATTTTATTTTTTAACTAATTTAAGTCAATAATTTAGCTTCCCAATTCTGAGTTCAAAGTAAAGGAGTAAAATCAAGTGATTAGTTCTGCCAGGACATGACTCACAATAAGCCGGTGTACCTTGTGTTAGTTACCGAGAATGAATAATTAAGTAAATAAATTGATTTATTATTGCTTAGATAAAGTCCGTCACGTCGCCACTCATTTGCTATGTGGACGCTCAGATGTACGACGTGTTCTCTTCATAGGAGTTGTACCTGTGAAATTGATGCTACATTTTGTAGATGTGGTGCAACTTTTTTGTAGGAAATTTTTGTGCAACTAATTTGATCGCAGTGCATTATAATTTTTTTGAGATTCGTTATGTATAGCGCTTGGATTCATTTTGTGGACTGCATTTTACAGTGTAGGCGTTACTGAATGCTTAGTTTTCGTTCTTGAGTCAGTGAACGATATTCCCGCTGTGTTGTCTCACCAAGCACAGCCTGGGTTGGGACGTGTGGTTAGCAGCCCTGAAGTGGAGGGTGTGTACCGCGTGTTCAGTGCCGTGCAGATTGCCGGTGTGGTGCTCATTGATCATAGGGTTTACTGAACCTGGGACGCTACTGAACCTGGAAGCAGCTAACTGGGCAGCTGCTGAACTAGACCCTTGGTGAGCTCACTGAGGTGATGCCTTGTGGGACTGCGTGTTCCTACGCAATTGTCATACCTGCAGCTAACGCAAGATCCTAGTGCAGCGTTTGGTGGAAATCAACAAACTAGAGCTTGGGCAATGAATTGTGTTAAACAACCTCTCTTACTACGGCTCTCAAGTCGTGTCACCAAGTTCTCCATGTGGTCTTCAAGACATTAGTGATCTTACGGTGCTGCAGTGTTGATGTGAGGGTGGTGGGATGGGCTGGAGCATGCTGGTGTCAGCCGTGTCCTGGGTATTGATGCAGGGGAGTTACCATGTCTGAGGTGCGCTGTCTGGACTTTTGAGATTGTCGAGCTGTTTACAATTCAATATATACAAAAATATATTTAACATTGTTTTTATTCATTTGTATATTTTAAATTGAGTAGCTAGGTGATTTGATAGAATGTTAGTGTCAGTTTGTGCTGAAGGTAATAAATTTGACAGTACATTCACGCTTTGATCATTCTAGTGTAATTAGTTCTTTGGAAATGTTGTAAATGTTAAATTGTAATTTCACATCGAAACCTGTTAAACGATGTACTCATTGGTTGTTCGCGGCACTGAAGGTCCGCGATGTCATTGTATTCTTGCTCTAATTTCGTGACGGGATATGCTGAGAGGGACCATGCGTGACTCCTTGGTTCTGTGTTGCCCTGTCCTGCAGCTGTGGTGGTCCACAAGCCAACTGGTTCTTGCTGTGTGATAAGGTAGTCCTCCATCCCAGGACGCACGAACATTCAGCTTCCAGATACCGCCATTTTTCACTTCGATATCTTGCGCTACAGGCTGGAGGTATGCTAATGGACTACTTTGCGTGAATAAAGGCTTAATTTAGGTCTCGTTCGTGTGCTTCTTTGTGACTCATTGGCCAAGTTTTCGTGTTCCATAAGTCTGAGCCCTTCTTGTTATGAATACAACGACTTGACGAGACTGTCTTTAACATCCTTGCATTCAGATGTTGTGATCAATGCCAATGGTGTGCGTGGTATTTTCAGTACCCGTCAGTTCACAGCAATATGTATTATTGTTCTGCTTAGCGATCAAAGCCTGCAATATTTTTGAAAGTAGAAGACCTTTAGTATCAATATCACACATGCACTACCATTGGCAATTCTAGAGGTATTACAGTGGATTGTTACACGATCAACGTCATGTATCACAAATGCTCTGTTAAAATTCCCGTGTTACGTCTGGAATAGTACGAGACCAGAGATAAGACCAGTCTTGTAGTGTCTCAGGACCACTAGTCCTTTTCAGCTTTGTGAATATGTTGTGATTTCATTTTTGAATGTGGCTATTTAACCAATCAGAATGCCCTGGGCGCATCATCTTAGATCCTCTGAATAACTTGGGTTCCGTGAGAAATCCCGAACTTGATGAAACGAATCGCACGTTTATCTTGATGCTTCTCGTTGTAGTCTCATCTTCCCACCTTGTCTTGTACGTCGCGGTGGCTTCTATTACCAGGGAAGCACAAGACGACTATTCATCCCAAAGATTTTGTCAGTGACTGCCTCAAAGTAACGCTAGCATAGAAGTAATTACTTACAGACTTTGTCCTGATCATATCAAAGACGACATTCCTTAATGATTCCCGTGTTTTCTACTGCAGTAAGCCACGTTTATTGAACGTTTCAGGTTTCATTCTTGTATCTTATCTCACTACGTGAGCAGTGACTGCAAAAGTCTCTCTATTGAGCGTCCTTCATTCCTTAAATTTAAAGCCTTCAAAATAGCTGATCTAGTCACACTCTTAATGATTATTATAGGAAGCTGAACTGTTCATGAAAGGGAGCTATAAGAAGCTGAACTGTTCTTTGTTGAAGCTGTGCAGCCCCGCAGGAGCAGCGGTCTCAGGCGAACCTCTGCACGGGAAGTGGGCGTTCCCGCGGGCCATCCTAAGCCTCTATGTCGTCAGGATTCGAGTTACGAGTTTCTAATCGTTCACTTGGAGTAATTCTGTAAATTGTCAATTAGCTGAGAACAGTTTAGCAGTACCGTCAGTCGCCCATCGTTTGTCGGGCAAAATTGTATATTATTTTTGAAGTATCTAGAAGGGTTACGAGTTTTACTGTGTAGTGATAAAATGGAATATTTGGTTAGTTTTACGTTTGCTAAAGCTCCAAGACTTAACTTTCTTCAAACAAAATCACCTGAGCTAAAAATAGTCTAGTAAAAAGTAAAAATCAAAATTGCTGGAAAGTACTGAAAATTGCACAGGCGTCTACTAGCGCTCAACACTTTGAACTTTGAGACTCTGCTGCGCAGTGAGGGATAAATATTTAAGCTCTACTGAGTACTGCTGATAAGGCTTGTGCTCATCCGTGTATCCTTAGGTATCGTCTGCAGAATCAGCAAGACTGATTGTTGGATTTTCTTGATCAACGTGTACCTTCTTGAAAGACTGGCTCACTTGCAACCGACCTGTTGCAACAGTGTCTTCACCACTTCCCTGTCTGCTTCAGTGTCACTCTGCGTCGTACAGAGAGACTGCATTTTTTCTATTTCTTCCACTTTTACTTGGGGACAAAAGGGTTGAGGGAAGAAATTCATTTGTTGCAGGTAACGCTACTGTAACTGTTTGACTTTTGTAACTGGCTCGAAGCATGCGATGACCCTGATCTATGTCCTGTGCTCCCATAGGTCTTATCAGTAGTTCTTGTCATTTAACCTCGTAGACCGAGCACAAACGATAGTTTCGATAACCACCCTAATTATCGTTTTTTGAGTAAACAACGCTTGTTGTAGGGACCAGTCTGTTCAGTGTTGGAAGTGAAGTAGGCTTCCTTTTCTCTTTCTACCTTGTGAAGATGGCGTGCGCGTCTTGCAAGTGACTGCTCGTACTAGTGCTGCCGATGCTCTTTCCTTACACTCTTCTATAACATTTTGTGCACTCAGAGCTACTATACGGCGATTAGAAACTTCACATTCAGTTCCGTACGTAAATGTTCCATTTTGATGATGCTCTTGTGTTAATAGTTGAAGTGAAATTCTGTAGGTCTACTGGTGATGATATTGTAGTCTTTATTTTCTAAAGTTTCAGAGTATTTCTCCTTAAATTTACGTAGAAATTGGACATTTGTAGTATGTTTTTATAACAACTAATATAAAAAACTGAAAGACAACACCTGTGACGCGATGTGGCCCCTGTTGATGCAGTTTGCACGGACCTATGCGCCTTACATCACGCTTCCTGTGGCTACTATCATCGGCTTCATTGGGTGAGTGGCTACCTGTTTGTCCTCCATTGGATGAGATAGTGTTGAGCTGTCAGCTGGGTGGATGTAAAAACTGTCTTGTTAATGCTGCTGACTACGACCTTGATGTTTTACTCCTGTTGGTCATCTTTTTTGTCAATATTCGCACGTCCTTCACTGATTTGTTGCTGCCCACACTACTAGCTGAGAATTTTGCATTCTTATGAATCTTATTCGTGAATCATTCTTGGTTTTGCATTCTGCTATGATTCATGAAGCAACTACGGCAACCAGGAATAGCAAGAATCTTCACAGTGGCCGAAAATATCCGCAAACTTCTATTTCAGATCTTGCAGAGCGGGCGACTCAATTCAAGTTAATGTTTAAAGATAACTCACACCCAAGACGGCCCTCAGAGAGATGAGATGTAGTCACATAGCTCTGAAAATTTTAAATGGAATTAGAAATGAAATCGTCGTACCATATTAATCATCCACCATCTGGAATGAATCGCGCCATCTTGTGATAAGTTTGTGTTTCATGAATCTTAAAATTAATGTCATCTTTATCAAACTCTAAAGCTCAAATGTCTCACTGACGTTTTCCGGGTTTTACGTAGATTGTTGAATATGGCATTGCGAGTGTCTTTCTATTGTAAAAAATTCTTTTACTAATTCCAATATTCAAAGATTTGCAACCAGGCGACTGCATTATAAACCAAAGAAATTCGAAAGAGCGCAGTATGTGTTTCATAAAAGGAGGAATATTATCATTACTTACTGAGATAGCATAATTTTTGGAAGGTTATCATTTCTTAAAGGTTTTAATGTGTAAAATATATTCTTTAAAACAAAGTCAAACTGGTAACGAAAAATTCTAATAGCACGTGTTATTGAGAGCGTCATGCCTCATGGAGACTACTGCGCTCAGCTTCCTTGTGTTACGTGTTGTACACTGTGCAGGTACAACATAGTCACTACCGCACTCAGTTCCCTTGTGTTACGTGTTGTACACTGTGCAGGTACAACATAGTCACTACCGCACTCAGTTCCCTTGTGTTACGTGTTGTACACTGTGCAGGTACAACATAGTCACTACCGCACTCAGTTCCCTTGTGTTACGTGTTGTACACTGTGCAGGTACAACATAGAGAGCCATTACCGCACTCAGTTCCCTTGTGTTACGTGTTGTACACTGTGCAGATACAACATAGTCACTACCGCACTCAGTTCTCTTGTGTTACGTGTTGTACACTGTGCAGGTACAACATAGTCACTACCGCACTCCGTTCCCTTGTGTTACGTGTTGTACACTGAACAGGTACAACATAGTCACTACCGCACTCAGTTCCCTTGTGTTACGTGTTGTACACTGTGCAGGTACAACATAGTCACTACCGCACTCAGTTCCCTTGTGTTACGTGTTGTACATTGTGCAGGTACAACATAGTCACTACCGCACTCAGTTCCCTTGTGTTACGTGTTGTACACTGTGCAGGTACAACATAGTCACTACCGCACTCAGTTCCCTTGTGTTACGTGTTGTACACTGTGCAGGTACAACATAGAGAGCCATTACCGCACTCAGCAGCCCAATCGACCGTCCGTGGAGATCCTGCGAGATGAACGCGTCGTGAACAAGATCGTGCAGGAGACGCAGCAGGAGGGAAAGGTTCTCCCTGACCCCCTCAACAAGAAGACTTTTGTTCCTGACTCCATTTTTACTAAAAATCTGTCACCGGGTTTACAAAAACCATCTGATATTTAGATGCTCAATATCTGTATAAAATTTCTTTGATAACTTTGTGTCGTAAATTGAACAATTCATTTATGGTGCACTGACTTGATTCCGAAAGAATCACTGCACTGACTTGACACGGCTGTCGAATTGCGACAGCCGTGTTCCGTTACAATGCGTTTGTTTGCTTCTGAGACGCGTGCAAGCTTGTCGTCATAGCTTCATGTACTTTGGTTTAGAAACATTCATATTAGGTTGCATTTTAACCAAGTTTTCATGATTGATTACTATACTTGTTCATTATTATGTTATTGCAAATGTTTCAGAAGAACAAAAATATAAATCATAAATTTCTGTTGTGGAATGATATTCCTGTAATACATCATTAATGTCAACTAGAATGATTACAGTTGTGAGTGCTACTGATGTTTATCAAATTACGGACAATCAGAATGAAATGCGACTTAGCAAAGTGGAATGTAACTCAGAAAAGCAAAAAGTTTCCTTGCTTTCTCACTCAGTTGTTTTGATCAACTCCCACTAGCGTAAAGATATCCCTGACTGCTCAGTAAGATTCATGGCTGCCTTGAGTGTGAGTCCCCGTTTTGAACAAACAGTATAAAATTTCAAATTTGAAAATTTTCATTTGATTAACTCTAAGCTCAAGTTTCAGTTCATAGGAATGAAGGCTATTTAACAGGCGTCTCTGTCGCTCGTGCGTGCCTACTCGTACCCTTGTATGCCAGTAGCAATGTACCGTACAGTACTGTATGAACTTACGACGTGAACTACTTACTTTGCCAGGTATCCACGCTGGAGTTAGTAGCTTTCTGAATGGGAGCGAATTTTACGGGGGACACAGCTCGTGTCGGTTGATTCTCTTTGTCCTGCACCGTCAAGTTGCTGTCAATCAGGCTTCTCGAATGGGCAGAGAAATTCTGCTTTCTTCACTATTTCGAATACAATGCAAACAAAATGTCAACGTAGAGCATCAATCGAGGGCTTGAATTTAACCATTATAATGGGCTACGCGTGGTTGCCATATTTTGAGTGTTGTGCTGCAGTAGTTTGTGGGAACTCGCACACAAACTGAACTGAACAGCAATTGGTATGGGAGCCTCTGTTGACCTAATGCATCTGTTGGTGTTGTAAAATATTTGTTAAAGGTTTTCTTTTTTGAAGAGTTTCTTTTCCCTGCAATGTACCAGTTTACCAGCGATTTATTTTTAAGTGAGTGTCAACTTCTTCTTGTGTTCAATGATTGAATAAATATTCATTAAATGACACAACTCCTTCTTTTCATAGGTATGTGAATATTTTGAAATGTTGCAATAAATGAAGAAAATTTTAAAGAAAGGATATGCAACATGTAAGAAAAAATCAGTAATATTTGAAATGAATTTACTTTCCACGTGAGCCATTTTAGATCGAAAAAATGCAATCAAAATGTGTTTCAAATTATGCGCAATAAATTATGTTTAATTAAAGCTGAACTGTAAACTGAATAAATTAAGTTGAATCATTAGCGTCAAATTCTGAACCGATGCTTTCTGGAATTTAAGTAATTTCAAAACTGCATGAGCAGCAGCAGGTTTTCTCGCTCGTACGCGTAAGCGTTTACACCTGCCAATGATAGGTTCTGCACATTTTCATGACATAGCGTTCGGATAATGATAAAAAGTCGTCTGTTTCACATTCCGAGGTAGTTTACTGAACAAGGTCTCCAAAAGTATTGATTAAAATTATTGCAGAATTTTTTAGGGTTTATATTAAAAATAGACGAGAAACTGATTATTGAAAGATTTGTTCATTACGGTTGTATAATTTTTAAAACAAAAAATGCAATCCGTCCGTCTACGAGCCTATAAATAAATTATTTTAATTCTTTTGATTTTGTAGTAATATTTGACTCTCACTAGTTCTCCATGTCTTGTTCTGATGTCAACCTAACAATCCAACTGGTCCAATAGTTCCTTCGGCAGGGCAGCATCAGAAAAATCCAGGTTAGGAAAATGAGAAAGAAGCGACATTTCTCACCCAAGTATTTCAGAAGGTCTTTGGTTATTCCAGCATTGTGAGGACGTATATGATCGTGATGGAAGGCAGATAACACTGTCTCCGTTAAGAAAGCGCACTTTTGACTAAGCAGCTTTAACACGTTGACTCCGGAGTGGTACGTATGTGTACCACTTAGGTTAGGTTCTGTAATTTTTTCAGATCCTTCTAGTGACTATGCGTACAAAGTGAAGTTTTACACCAATCAGGCAATCGGAGTCAACGAGTTAAAATAGATGAATTAATTCCAGGAAAAAGTACTATTTAATCATTGTCTAACACTTCGTAAAGGAAGATTTCTTCAAAATTCTAGTATGCACTAACATGATATTCTTTGGCTGCTGTTCTTTTACGTGTTTCTGAACAACACGAACTGTCGTTTAACTTCATGGCGACACACACGTCTCAACATCAGTGACAAACCTATCCAAACATGGTGCATTAAAGTGTGACGGTGAAACTGTGTGTGAGAAAATAATGTATAATTCTCATTCCAAGATGATATATCAATATATTTACATAGAAATGTTTATCCTGACATTGGATATATATATATATATGTCAATACGTATAATAAATAAACTGGACTGAGCTGTACCGTTCCCGTGAACAGACGCACCAGAGAATTGGTGCTCAAATTATTCAAAATGTGACAGAAAAACAACACTACCAAGCATCTAAACCTGACATCCTTGTGGATGTGCCCCAAACAAACTAAAAAATAGAAGTGACCCGTAAGTTTGAATACGTGCAAATTTTAGGCAAAAATATACCAATAATCCTGCCCAAATGCTTGCAGTGCGTGACAGTGACTGAACGTAGCCCTAAGAACGGCTCTCGCGCTCAAGGAAACTAACCTCAGTCCAACGGAGCTTACCATTCCTGTAAGTTCTCAATTTTGAAATGATCAAAGTTGTTTCCTTTTCAATCAAGAGTTTCAAAATATCAAGGTGCTAGCTTTATTTCTTTGTGTAAATCGGGACACGCACCCTCTTCTTTTCTTTCATATTGAGCTAATCCATATATATATATATATATATATATATATATATATATATATATATATATTTTTTTCATGTACAAAGAAAGCTCATGCAGTTGCGAACAGTATTTTTGAGTACCTCAGTGAGAATATCGGCCAGACATACAATTAAGAAAACAAACTATTACAAAACAAAGCGTCAATGTGAAAGTGTCTGCACCCTTTTTCATGATAACCAAAGGTACTGGTTAAATAAAATGTGATAGTGATCCCAAATTCATCTGGCGTCAACGCTAGAACAAATCTAAACATGTCCGTGGCAAATGCAATAATAACTCTCTGCGTCGCAAGAAGAGGAAGAAAAATCAACATTTGTGTACAAAAGGAAGGCCACCTTTATTCTTCTACCTGAAATCTTCACAACATCTTTAAATACGTGATAAACAAACAAACAAAAACGTATACTTCCAATAAAGTAAAGTTACCGACCATCTCTGGATAGGTATGAACGCTTCCTCCTTCCCCTCCCGCCTGGTTCGTACTTGTCTAGCGCAGGAGTCACAATTTCACAAAGCCTCACTGATGCTACAAAAAAATTTCCGGATCAGTGGAAATATTCCATAATCAAACCGTTGCATAAAGCAGGTGACATCACTACTGCATCAAATTACAGCCCAATTAGCCTTTTACCAGTCTTATCCAAAATACTAGGAAAAGTAATATCAAATCAACTCTCCACACATTTGGACAAATCTAACTTACTTCATCCGAACCGGTATGCTTACAGAAAACATACCAGCACTCAAGACGCGCTGCTTAACATCACCGAGAAAATATACAGTGACATTGACAAAAAGAACGTCACTCTCTTGCTTTTGCTTGACCTCTCCAAAGCTTTCGACACTGTTAAACATACACGGCTTCTGCAAAAATCTCTAACCTAGGAATCGACACATAGTGGTTTCAGAGCTATCTAGCAAACCGCTCTTACACAGTCCGACTAGAAAACACAATTTTATCATCCATACAAATTTCGGCGTTCACAAGGTTCTATTCTCAGCAAATTTCTGTTCTGTATTTTCATCAATTGTTTCCCATCTATGCCCTCAAACACGAGAATTTTTATATACACAGATGACGAACAAATTGCAATGACAAGTGCGCCGGCCAAACTACCTCACATAAAAACAAATACTGAAAGAATTTTAAAACGCGTAAAATCATGGTACGATCAAAATGATCTCAAGCTTAACGCAAGCAAGACACAGTGCATCATACTTAGTTTCAAGAACACAATAAAAATGTTCCCGAAGTGACTTTAACCCTTTCGGTCCTGACGGCATCTCTGGTAGCCGCAGTCATTTTTCGCTTATCAAGATGCAGAGCAACACGTGTGTCTGTGCAAACGCTGGTAGGGCAGTGCAAGCTACAGTTTGATCAGGACAATGCAGTGACCGT
This sequence comes from Trinorchestia longiramus, assembly GCA_006783055.1. Lineage (NCBI taxonomy): Eukaryota > Metazoa > Arthropoda > Malacostraca > Amphipoda > Talitridae > Trinorchestia > Trinorchestia longiramus. The sequence goes on from VCRD01004219.1 coordinate 36,929, forward strand.
AAAACATCACAAAGCATCTTATTTTA